>VXAK01008713.1:0-76915 GCA_013399435.1 Arenaria interpres
CTATGCTGAGGACTCTGGAGCTGGATCCAGTGCTCCGCGTGGGGTCTCACCGGAGTGGAGCAGAGGGGCAGAATCACAGCTTCCGTGAATTAATCTGTCCGTGGTGTTTCTTCTTCTTTTTTTCTTTTTTCCTTTTTTTCTTTTTTTTTTTTTTTCTTTTTTTCTTTTTTTCTTTTTTTCTTTTTTTTTAACACTGTGAAGTACTTTCTTTAGATTCACACTGTGGTTTGTGTACTCATTTCAAGCCACATCAAATCAAGATGATTTGCACTAATACTACCTGTAATTGTAAAAATATAGTAAATTTATAAGGATGGGGCATTTTCCTTAAAAGTACCTCAGTCCTGTTATGGACTTGTCAGTATCCTTAGATTCCTAAATATATGACTTGTAAATGTGTAGCGTGTAAAGTGTTAATCATGTTTTGTTTCATATTAATGTATGTGATACAGATTGTTAAGGGTTCTGCCCACATTTTGGGAGGTTGGATTTGAGGTGCGTTTCTTGTGTCTTTACATAAAAAGAGGCACATTTGGTAGAAGTCACTGTAACTCCAACAGTTTTATCACTGGCAAACTCTTAATTTGTGTAAATTTCCCAATCTAGTTTTTCATGAAGGTAAAAAAAGCTGCTGATGATAATAATGATAATATTGAATATAATGTTTCCTTAGCAGAATTGTGATGGGAATTCATTGTCCTTGCCTGAAATGTACTTTTTCAAACAAGAAATTTATTCCTGGATAAAGAATCTGAAGTTCTACCCAAGTATGACAAATATGCCTATATAAATATAACATACACTGACTTTTGTATTGAACACCAGTATTTACTGGCTGCAGAAACAGACAATACTGTGATGAAAATGAACAATAAAGGAACTTGGTTTTTATTTCTAGCCCTTTGCAATCACCTATCCTTTACAATCAAGTAGGACTGCTTTTCCTGCCTTTGATTAAAGTAAAAAGGGAACTTGACTGATTAGAGAAATACAGTTCTTAGACTGAAGGGATGAGAAACTTCAAACTACAGACCAATATCACTAGAACTTTAAGGGCTTTGATACCAATTTTCCAGCGGTAGTATTTCACACGTTTTGCTTTCAGGTTTCATTAGTAGTCTGGGACTAAATCAAAAGGGGGAGGCTGCTCTTAGATGCTAAGAGAGCTGATCACAATCACACCTAACAGAAGGGTGAAGAAACTGCTAATACCATGTTGTGGCAATTAAAATTATACCTATAGCATGCTGGTGTCTCATTTTAGCGGATATAGACGTCTGGATCTTCTTTACTTAAAAAAAAAAGCTCTAAGTTGAACATCTGAAAACAGATATAATGTGTGTTTCACTGAACATTTGCAGACCTACCAAAGTTGTTTGACTCTTTGTCCAGAAAGGAAAAGGGAAGTTACTTTACCTAGTTGCCAATTAGCTGAAGAACTTAGCTCACTTAGCTGTAAACCACTCAGTGCATTGAAAGATTAGCTAAAAGGGTCTCTGGAAAATCTCCAGGCTTTTTTTTTAAACTGATGCCATCTATTTTTAATAAATTTTGATATGACATTATCTTCGTTACCATTAACAAGCAGAAAAAGCAGCTGTTTCTGTTTGTGCTTCCCTGATGTGATGGAGTCCCTGATTCTCTTCAGCCAGCAGTTTGCTATTACCCCGGGAGGCTGTTAATAAGGACATTTCAGAGTGACTAGTTAGAGGGATGGCTTGTGTTAAATGAAATGGGTTTGTCCAGACTTTATCAGTTTTGATGGCAGAATAGGAAATAACTGTTGCCAAAATGGATTCCTAATATACTGACTGTCTATGGTGGGAAGGATGCAAAAAATACACCATAAGGCAAAAGGAAGTCACTTGTTTGAGTAATTTATTTTCTCCATGAAGCATGCATTATGATTATATCTGTCGTCATGCTGCCGGGTGAGGGTCTTCTTCCATTCCTGTGGTCTGTAATTCTACATGCAAGCTTTTGGGGTTTTCTTGTCTATTATTCCTCGTTGGTTTGCCAAATGTCAATTAATGTTTCCTTGCTCATGCCTATAGTTAGATTGAAGTTAAAGCGAATGCAGAAGTTGGTATGATAAGCAGGCTCTGCCCTACTACCAACAGATACACTCAGAACATACTTTCCTCCTATGTAAAAGCACTAAGTCACTAAGTGCACTGTGTCCCCTGTGAGAAATGTTTTGTAATAGTCCTTCGGGACTAAACGGGTTTTAAAAACAGACAGAGACATTGCATGTCTAAGAGGTGTCTTGCCTTGCATAAAATCCTCAAATTAACCCACTTTTGCTCATTCTACGCTCATATTGACACTCTTGCCTTTCCAATGTGCTGCTTCGCAACCCCGCCAGATGAACGTGCCGAGTACTTCTAGTTTACAGGGCTCCTACTGGTGGCCGTGGGAGCTCAGCCAAGGTCCAAGGACCTTATGTCTACGTGGCACCGTTGGCAGTGTGCTTGGGAAGAACAGAGCTGGAAATTAGGCAAAAGATTACAGTCTGGTTTGTCTGTTCCTGGAACTGACTGCAGTAGGTGCAGCTTCCCTGCACAGGGACCCCTGTCTCAAATGAAATGTGGGTCACATGGTGTCCACCACAAGCTTTCTGTAGGACTCTCCTGCTGTTAGGAGGACCAAATGTGACTTTTCTTGACTTCCATTTGGTTTGAGATTAAAAAGTTCTTACAGCAATATACTGGTTAGAGTACTGCTGCCCCTTACCCCTGTGGTAGGTTTGCCATTGCTGATGTGTCCACCCTCCCAGTTTTGTTGGCAAAGCCCTTTATGGTGGTTGCAATGGATTGGAACCAAAGAAAAATTTTTCCAAGATGGAGAAAAAAGCAGCAAACAGAAAATGCTGTGTATTTTCACACTGGTCTGATTCATGGTGAAATTCCAGAAATACCCATGCTAGTGTACCTGGGTGTTGAAGGGTACATATCCAAGCTCCATCCCAGACTGCTCAGATGCTGAGCTTGATAGTAATGCTTCTTCCACAGCAAAGGAGCAAAGTGAAGGGATAACGAATTGTGACATGGAGAATAATTAGTCATCTTGGGAACATCCCCAATCTCATTTGGCTTTGGTTACCAGTAGCACTTATACATGAACATGCTATTAAACAGGCACAACATGATACTGCAATGAGTCATGTCATACAAAGCTGGATATTAATCAAGAACATCCAGAGAAAATAGGTCATGATCTGATAAGATTACTTTTTATCAGGAATCCAGGATTAACCTTAGTTACCCTTGATGTTCCTTCATTTTTGAGTGTATATGCTGATTGATTTTCACTGCTGTAAATGAGTAGAACTCAACACTGAATACAGGTTATCTTAGATACACAATAGGAACAGTATTTTCTTGTCATGGGCATGTTTGAAGAATGGCTCTTGATCAAATTTCACTTACTCTTTTTCTCAGTAGCTGAGAATCTAACTCTATTTAACGACATGGCCTTTTTGTTCCTCACGAGTGCAGCACCCAGCCATATGTCCTCTGATTTTAACTAGTGTACAACACTAGGAAGTCAGGTCCTATTGAAATCTGGTTTTAGTAGATATGATAGGTATCCTTCATAGTATCTCCCCTCTATTTATTTATATTAGAAAATCTTTGGCATTGGCTGGCTGATGATAAAAGCAGGATCAAACGAAATATGGAATGTGGTATGGCTTCAATAATAATTAAGGCTGAAGCCCAGCTGGATGTACTGTTGCAATTCATAGCAGCTTCATCTAACGGCATCTTTCTCTATCAACTGAAAAAATTTCTTTTTGGATTTGTGTGTTGCTAAAAAGCATATACAAATAAATGGCTGAATGCAAATCTTTATAAACATTTAACAAATTTAAATTTAAATTAACATTTAAAAACTTTTCCATGCTAAGAGTAATGATATATTAAAAAGCTTTATCTTGGTATTTTACCCCAGTTAAATATGAATGTTAAAATGCTGAACTAAATCCCATTAGGGATAATGATTAGATTTTCCTATCTTTTTTATACATTTTGAAATTTTTGACAGGTCAATTCAGCTGATACCATATGTTCTGTTGGCTCAGCTGATGTTGTTTTATTCCAAGAGGATAACCATGAGAATGCCGTGAGATTCAAAGAATGCAGAATAGTTCCTGGTTTTAGCCTGCCTCGTTTTAAGGGCTCCCTCCATTTGATTACCAAGGCCCTTGGGGCATAAAACAGAATGACCCTAAACTAAACTAAACTAAACTAAAATTTATTTTTGTAACATAACCAAAGGATGAGCCTTGCAATCAGTTTGCTTTATGCTTCTGATTATGCTAAATCAGCATTGTAACCATGACAGATCAGTCCATTCAAATGTCAAAATTTGAAAGTATTTGTGACCTAAACGAGATCTGCTTTTAAATATACTTTCCTATTCATATTCCAAACATAAAATATACTGACAGTGGCAACCAGCTTCACAACAAGGCATTTGTGCCCTCCTGTTTGGTTTTAAAGAAGAGACTATATAGACTATACCATGCTTCACATTGCTCATGTGTAAACTATTTAGTGATTTAACTTTTTATTAATTAACAATGTCTGAATAGTGTATAATAAAGTAGATAAAAAGGTCATTCTTAAGCTGAGCCAACACAGTTGTTAGAGTTTGTGGCCCCTCTGTTATTGTTCATCTAGAAGCTATGGAAAATAGCTATATTATGAATCAGTCTGTGAAATATTTTTGAATACCATGTTATTGAAATCCCCATGGAACCTGTCTGGATTATGACAATACTTCTTTTCCTACCCTTTATCAGTGAAATCCCACAGAGATCATGGTAGACTTTTAATGACCTTTGCTTATAAAAACATCAAAACTATATCTGTTCTAACTTGACAGCTAATTAAAAAAGATTTGTCTCAAGTCTGATGTGGACATTGGTTAAATAACCTCTTCAAGCACCTTCATTCATACTTACACTGTATTATGAAATAACAAAGTTTAATAGCTCAGACACTTTTCCTGTACAGAACACAGGCATTTTATAAAAACTAGAACATTAGAAACACAAACCAGTATTGAAACTGCTATTTCTCAATTTTGACATGAATAGTAACATTTGCCAAGTGAAACTGCAGTGCCCTTATTTCATCTAGAAATGAAATGGAAAAATCAAGTTCCGTCTTTTATCTTTTAAATCTCTATGTCAAGTAATCTTACTTCCACTGAGAGGAATAAGAGATCTGGATGTGGGATCAAACCCTTTGCAAGATTTTCCTTCTACTTTTTCCCACAGCCCCACAGGTTTAGGGAAGCCCACTCATTCTCATCTTCTGGTTTGGGTTTGGCTTTGTTTGTTGTATTTTTTTTCATTCCATTCTTTTCAGGCAAGTTTCTGACTACACGTGGATAATGAAGCAAAGTAATACACACAATGCACGATTCCTTTAATGGAATGTCACTAAATGCATATGTAGATTATCTCAGCACTAATAGAATCTCATTTTCATATCCAAAACATTTTGAGTTAATAACACTGACCCCACTTCATTGAGTCTGCAGGTAAATCTCAAGTTCTAACAGCTCTAAGTTAACAACTAACACCAAATGTCCTTAATCTTTTTAGACAGAAAACCAATGTATAGATTTTAGCACAGATAGGTGCTAAATCCAGCAAGGTCCTCATCAGAAAAAATCAACTTTCCTGTCTTTTAAAAGGCTGCAAATTCAGAAAGTGTCCTAGTCCTCACTGAGCTGAAATCGAGGTCTTTCAGAAAGTGCAAGAAGTTGTTGCTTTCACTCTCTAGCTCACTCTGGTGTTTAAGATACTTCCCACAGAAAGACAGCTGCATGGTTTTGCTCTTCTTGATTCAGAACAAGCTTTTGCATATGGTTTTCCAACATCTTGAGTGCTTTCGGCAGCAAGACACAGAACCATATTTTTTAATTGGTTTTGCTCTAGGCTTGTGAATACTGAAATTTTATGAAGTTTGGAAGTGCCCTACAAGACGAAAGAGCCATGTCAAAAAAGTCAGTGTTCTAGTTAGGTGGACACTTTCTTAAATGGGCGCATGGCCACTCGGTTTTGCATCCGACCTTTTTGAAAAGGCTAAGCATCTTCCTACAGGAAGATTCTGTAATTAATATTTTCCAATATGCAACAATTTAAATTACTTTTATTAATTGCTTACTATATATAGCACTGTATGTATGGGAAGCCAAACCACATCAATCAGAAAGGGCATGTAAATGGAGCTCATTGCTTTGATGTAACTGTATTACATATTGGGTATAACTGAGCTAATACAATTACCCTTTTACAACAATTTGACATCTCAAATCTCATTTGCTACTTCTAGAGCAATGTCCTTTGATTTAGTAATATGTTTGAAAGGTCTGTAGTTGTAGCTCTGTGAAAAAACTTATAGCTGGTAGCGACACTATGAGTATAAACTTCTAACAGATGTGTTTAATTTGATACTGAAGACATACACTTTTAAAAGCAATTTTACTAAAAAACTAAATGATGTTCAGGTGGAAATGGCATTCAGCTGTTGTATTTTGAACTTCTTTCCACTCACCATCCTCAGAAACATGTGCCAGTTATGATGGACTGATGTATTATTTGCAAGATTTAATGTGTGCTGGACACTGTAATTTTCTTAAGTAATGGTGGAAGAAGGCTCTTTTCTGTTTGGGCCTTGAAGCTGTGCCCATCACAGCTGTACGACCCCCTTAAAAACATTGTATGTGTGGCAGTGAATTAGATTTGTGTCTTTGTAAACTGTTCTTTTTATATGGTTTTGGAAATAATGAGCAGTAGACTTCTGCTTAGTTTATTCTGAATTTTGTTTTTCCCCCTTGTCCTACACACTGCCTTCTTTGCCATACTTCCTAAATGTTTTCTTGCAGTGTCTTTGGAGGGTCTTGAAAATGTCTCCTGAGTTAGTCTGTGGTTAGCAACAGGAAGACTTTTGAGGGTGACAATGGCTCACTCACAAACTGAATCAAAATGGGTTGAGCAAAATGCCAGGGTCTTGCAAAATACTTGCCCGGCCATCGAGGCAAACATCCGTTTGGCTGCAAAGCCCAGACCTCAGAAATTCCTTTTTTTCCTCATTTCCCTTCTTTCCCCTCCTTCCTCCTCGCCTCTTAGTACCTTTTATTATGGAAAAAAACCCTCTTTTTGTGAAAACCTGAACTCTGAGTCTTGCTCTCCTAAGCCCTGTTGCTGAACATTACTCTTCAGCCTGCCATCTAGGAGACCATCCCTCATCCAGTTTCAAGAGCCAGGACAGGGAGGAGACCAAAAAGCAGTCGTGAAGTTTGCTTATGCCTCACAACAATGGCTGAACTGGGGAAATATGCACTCAAAGGAGGAGAGTAAATAACAGTAAACCCGGTGCTCTGACGATGTTTATTTAGGATGCTGTTACTATGGAGCATTTGCAGCTACTAAATAGGACTTGGCCTTAATCTGTCACTGTATAAAACTGTCGTTAGTTACATTCACAAGCACTTAAACATCTGCAAACAAAATGAGTTAAACAACATCTCATCGCTTTTTAATGTTTTTACAATTTTAGTTTTAAGAGGGCAGTAGTTACAGCACGCTCATAGGGCTCTGCTGGTCATGGTCATATTGGTCTCAGAGCAACATTTTCTTGGGCTGGTAGAGGCTTTTGGAGATCTTTTTTCTTTTTTCAGGTCCCTGTCCTTTGAGTCAGTTAATGGAGGTTAACACACAGGTAGGAGGTGTTGGTTAAACCTTTGTCAGCTCTTTCAGTTCCCATCTGATTTAGGATCTAAATGCTAGCCCCAACTCCATTAACACTGGAATCATCAAAGGTGTCTTATTTTGGACAATCATAATTTACATTAGTTTTGTAGTCTAGCCTTCATGATCTCCTTGAAGCACCTGACTGTTAAAGTCAGACATGTAGTGGTTAGTGTAATAATGTTTAAATAGTTTATGTCTTATTAAAATTGATTATTTATCTTGGACAATCACTACCGTAGCATGGGTCCCAAGACAGCGGGATAATTCAGCCCTCCCTCTGAGTGCCCTGTGGACAAAGCTATACCCACCAGCGCTCAGCATCTCTGCTCTGCCAACATCCCAGACCTGAAGCAACTGAAATTTGCTGGAGCTTCACTGCAGTTTCACAGCCTCTGCTTTCTTTGGCCTCTGAGAGAAACAGTCTGAAAGCTGGATTTGTTTGGTATTTTCTGAGTTTTCTCAGAATATAATTTGAATCAATCACCTCTTTCTTTTTTTTTTTTTTAATATAATTTGATTCCCAACCCCTATTTTTCCATTATGTTACTGAGCTAGAGTTTCACTTTCACTAACCAGGACTGGAATAAACTCCTGTTGTCTCTCTGAATGTGACAGTTGACATCCTGAATTTATACATTAATATATTTTAAGCCACAATTAAAATACACTATGTTGCACTTTAAAAGCTGATCTCACCATCTTCAGTTTAGCTCATTTTTCCCTCCCTTCACCCGTGCCCCCATTCCAATGGTGGATTGAAACCAGGCTTTCTGGCTTCAGCCTTTTGAGATCTGAATTTGATCAGTGATAGAGTGCTGGAATGTCTGATGTGAAGTAGAAAAGATTTATTGCAATCAATGTTAGTGCATGCAAAGTCACGCCATCCTGTTTTGCAAGTTACCTACAGCCTCTCTCTTCTCTCCAACCACTGCACTTACACCTTCTTGTAGAGGAGTCTACCTGCAATCCCTTCTCAAGCAAGGGTGGGTTTTTTTCATGATTCATTCAAATATGTAATAATTATGATCAAAGCATATTTCACAAATTAAAATTAGTCACATTTTTAGTGTTGGCCCGTGAACAATAAACTTCTTCTTGTAGGGAGCCCTATTAGAGATTAGTGAAAGTTCAGAACTTAATTCCTCTTCAGTGCATTTTTGGGGGTAGTAAATGATTTCATACAGACTTTCTGGCTCTATGTGAGCTTTCCTTTTGGCACAAGTTTACTTAAAAAATAAAAATGTAGAACAGACAGTAGCTGCATTTCATGAAGCATTCTATTATTTCAAGTTGATTTTTAATGCTATATCTAAACTGACAGAAAGAAAAAGCTTGGCAAGTGTATTAGATACATTATCTGTGATGCTTTTAATTTATAAGGGAGATTGTGATTCACTTTTAAGCACAAAATCATATTGTCAATTGGCAACTTAAAAACACATTTTCATTCCTGTTGGCTTTCCTATAAACTGCACACAGAGTAAATAAAAAGTGTACCCATCAGTCAGTAAGTGAGTTTGTGGGGTTTTTCTTTTTCCTTCAGTAACATTATATATGTGCATGTAAAATTTAGCCCAGTGGGAGCAGTTTGTTTATGACAGAAATCTGTTTCAAAGGGCTTTTAAACATAGCATTTATCGCACAGAGCGTGAGTCTATCTGGTTTTGCTGTCACAGAGATTCTTATGACATGCTCACAGTGTAAAGATGAAATGAAGCTCCTTTTCTGAAATATGGGAAAGATTCCACAAAATGTCCGTTGCTCAAAATCAATAGTGGAAGAAAATCAATTTACTGAGTAATAGGTCACTTCAGAAAGTGTCAAAAAGCTGTGAATTATTTGAGGAATATGACCTTGCTGTCCTCTTATTGTCCCAGTGGATGACGAAAGTAGAGAGAGCTAATTTCACGTATGTCTCTCATGATGATATTTATCAGCAACACTGATATAATCTTAAATTTTAAAAATATATATATATACAGTACACCACATCCTTCAAGATGAGTGTCTAGCACTGGCCAAACATTCCAGATTAGTTGTAACAAAAGGGAAAACTTTAAAAACTTTGAGAAAAAACAGATATGACAGGTTGGAGGGAACATGTTAGCTACTTCACAAGGTAAGCACACAACATGACAGAGGAAAATATGAGGCCCGTTGGACCACAAAGTTGAATAAAATATTTTTAAATGGTCTTTTGGATGTCCTTTAGAAATGGTCTTTGAGTTGGAAAATCAATGAGAAGAGTTCAGCACAGTTCTTTTTGCGGCTGGATTTACTGTTTAGTGAGGCTGTTGGTACAGTGAAGTCCCAGAAATTCCAGATGTTTGCACGATATGCTCACAAGCCAACTAGAAATCTGGTTATAGGCCATGTGGGTAGCCTATTACTTATTATTACTAGACTTTGCCAAAACTTTTCACAAAGTATCCAGAAAGCTAGATTAAAGACAGGAATCTGCATGCTGTTTTCTACCAGTGATGTAGACCCACCTTTATGGGAACCTCTGCTATGAACAGGCCTTTGCGGTGAATTCTTCTGTCTAAAAACAAGAAAGATAACATTTCCTTTATCTTAGTAAAAATCCCGTTTTCTGGAGGAGTTATTTCCTTTCCCTTTCCATGTGCAGAGGTGGCGGCCCAGGTGGTCACTTCACGGCCCAGAGACCCTGTAAAATGAAAGGGTTTATACTGGGGGACTTTGGAAGTGGGGGAGCACACTGACTGACGTTTCTCGCCAGAACGCTCAGCCATGATGGTTCGGAGCAGATTCTTTAACTGACAGTTTGGTACTTTGAATACATGCAGAGCTGAACCCAAGCTAAGCTTGAGGGCTAAGAGTCTAATCAGCTGCTATCAGCTTGCAAATCGTATGTTTAATTTACATGTAATACAGTTTTCCCACTGCTGGCACTGGAGGAAGTTTGCATGTGCTGACAGCCCTAAGCCATTGAGATTGCATTTGATTCTAGGATTTACGAGAGAACTTTCCAGACCCTTTTCTGAATGTTTGGCGCTTCAGTGCGTGTGTGATCTGCCATGGCAAGATTTACAGAATTAGAGTTAGGGGGAGACTTTTGAGAGGTTTTTTTATTTGTATTCAGAAGTTAAGTGTTCCTTGGAAGATGGTTACTCTTGTGGAATAAAATTGTGTCTCTTTCGTGAAGACTCTCCTATAATTGTTTTGCTAATTTATCTCAATTATTGTAGTGAAATGTTCAAGGGTGGACTATTGGCAGCTGGGCAGGTGCTATTTATTTTACCTGAATGTTAACTGTGTAGTAACAGAGCCAGGGTGCACTTGCTATAAGAACTAATGCTGCTACTATGTTCAGAAAATGAAGTTACTTCTGTTTATTTTTCTTCTAATTTATTTGAATGATGTCATGTATGCTGTTGCCTCGTGGTCTGTGCTTACTAACCTCAGTGCAGCTTCTTCTGATGTTTTAAATGACAGTAACTTTAGTAGCATGTGTAAGTAAAAGCCATGTCTGGACGTATGTTAGCTGTTTTACCCGCCGTAGGTGTAAATTATACCTGCTTAGGTTACAAAAAAAAGTCTATTTAATCTGTGTCAGGTGGTTAATTGACACAGAAAGTCATAACCTCAGCTACCATAATCTTAAAATGCCACCTCTTGGATCCTCTTTCTAGTTCTTCAATCTCCTCTCCCCCAGCTTTGTGTTGATGAGGCAACTGACTTCTGTGGTGGACCATTGCCTACCTGCACCACCTTACCCTGTGTCTGACCTCTGCCTTGGCTAAGCCAGCCCTGCCAGCCTCAGTAGCCACCATCTGCTGTCTTTTACATGCATTTATGCATTCATAAGAAAACTCCAGTCAGGCAACCCCCTATTCCATTTAAATCCCTGCTGCTTGGCTGGGGTGCTCTTTACCAAGCAAGACATCAGTCAAAAAATCGACTGTTCTAAACTCATCAGCTAAACAGACTTTCAGTCATGTTTATGGTGCATCTCAGTTTATCCTGGCTAAAGAGCTGTCTTACCTTATTTCACTAGCTGAAGTTGCCCATTGTTCCCTTAACTTTATTGATATTTATTTGGACAGCAGAAGGGAAGCTGACTGGGTGGTGCTTGCACAGCCTGAGTCACTGGAAGGTACTAGTGGGCGGCTGGGACACAAGGAAGTCCCAGAGGTCTCTTCAGGGGAAATGTCTGGGGCTACAATCAGGCCCTTATCCTTGCTTGAAAGTTGTACGTGCTTCTCTAATAGAGAAATAAATACAAATAATAACACCTATTAACACAGGCAGGCTTTGGCAAGTACTTTTTTTCCATGTTTTTCACTGTGAAAATTAATCTGCAAAGGTTAATAATAGGCTATTACATATTTCTGAAGTACTTTATAGTTAAGTAACAGAAATTCTTAATTATTTATGCAGGTACTGACTGGCACAGTGAAAGCAAAGACTGTGACTGAGGTCCTTGTACGTATCAGACACAGAGGGTGCTTGGATCAGTTCCACAGAGACAAAGACATACGTGTATGAGCTCAGCTCACCTACCTGTGACACACAAGCCCAGGTGGATTTATTCTCCCAGTATGTTTGCCTGTTATTAATGCTATTAAAAATTATTACTCCAAGAAAGATGAAAATATGCCCTTAAGCCAGCAGTTTAACATTTATTTCCAATCTTATTTTTGTTTTTTTGGAAACATAGAAGAGAAATATCCCTCGTTTCCCATGAGGACCCAAGGGGAACAATATAAACTTTGTATTTTAGTGTTAAAAATGTAAACACAGATGAAATGTACTTCAGAGCTCATTTTGCCAAAGTTTTTCTTGGATGATTTCCATCAACATACTTATTGTAATTATTTTCCAAATGTTACCCATGTGATTCTCATTTGCTACGTTTAATTCCTACCTTAAATTGGGAAACTCAGGTATTACTAAAGATGGCAGACACCTAAAGATTTGTAGGTTCAACCTGCATAATGGCCCCACAGTGGTCACATAGTGCTCGTGTACTCTTATACGAACTGCAACAAGAGCTAGTTCAAATTCTATGTGTGGATTCAGTCCTGCGCCTTTTGAAGCTAAAAAGCAGATGTTATCCATGGCATGATACTTCATGTATAAAATTAATATTTAAAATTTACTCTTTTAAATTTATTTCTGGTATTCCACATGCAAAGGCCTAAGGGTTCCCATCAAAAGCTGAAAGAAGTCATTAAAGATCAAAGCAATTAAAGCATAATTTGGGCTACCATTGAATTCTGTTATTCTCGTCATCTACGTCTTTTATTCCTCCTGCCCTAGACACCAGCCACAAAGAAACTTTGTCTCTCAAATACAGGTTAAAAGCCAAAGCTTAAACATTGGCTTATCGATCACAAAGGTGTATCTTATAGCAACAATAAAAATTTTGGAGGTAATTGTCCTTTCACTTATCTTTGTTCTGTAGCTAAATCACTCCCTTGAATATAATACCCACTGCCAGAAGTAAAATGCAGAGTCTGTCCACTACAATGTCTTCATCCTATATGGATATGGCTTTTCTCCTCCTCTTTCTCCTACTTTAGAAACCTCTGGTTGGATCACAAACAGTGTTGACTGGTTTTGTGGCAGTTGGGGATGCTGTAATGCTGACACCAAGCTGACTCCCTCGCAATCCCAACAGAACATTAAAAAAAAAATCTGAGAAAAGGACAAGCCCCATCCAAAATGTTAAATGCAAATCAACTCTGTCAATCATGGGCTACATCTTAAGACAGATTTCTCTGAAGAATATGATTTCATCTTGCAACACTTGAATGTCTTTGCACATCTCTGTAGATCTTGTGATTCCCTGAAAAAGGTTCTGCACAGCACTTTTTTGTTTAATAAGTCTTTAATTTGTGTCAGAATATCTTTTTAATTTTATGTAATACAATTTGCTACCCCATTTACTGAGGCAGAGGGTAGAAAACAGGAAAGCCAATGGATCACATCCGTCAAAAAGTGACCATTTCCATCACGATTGCCTATATCCCTTCCAGTGTAAGAGGCAGAGGGCAGCCTTGCGTTTCTTTATTTTCTATCATCCTTGGCTTTACTTTATGTTTTAATTCCAAATGTTATGAGACACAAGGTGGGTTATTCAAAACTATTTATTAGCTTGTTAAACTGAAATGCCTTTGCTCTTGGGCCAAGTTTTATAGGAACCCACAAAACATTGAAGTACCTCACAGGCAGTGCCCCACCTTTGTAGATGACATCAGTGCAACAGGACTTGATTTTTCAATATATCTTTAAACATATTTTTCTAACAAGTACACATTCTTACATGTATTTTCTTTCACTTAAATCAGCCAAGCTATATGCAGCCATGATTTATGTCTCCCAAAGGATCTTAAGAATTTAGAATCTATAAGCCTGATCCTAAAGTCGTTACTCAGGCAAAATGCCTGAAATAAACCAGAGGATATATAAGGTTTCATATAACATTTGGCCATGAAGAAAAAACACCATTAACAAAAGCAATTACAGGTATCAAAGCTAAACTTTGCCTCGTATCTCAAAGTGAAGGAGTAATAATTAAGATACACTATGACTTGCTCCACACATACAACTTTCACTGGTTTCCTTGATGGGCTCTGTCTTTCCAGAAAGGGTCATCTGCTCCACCACATCAGGCACGACCGTTCGCTGGCATTTATTCCACACAGCCAGAATACAGCCCATCTAAACCAGCCCCTCTGCCCCTCCAAAGACAGATAGTTTGGAAGTCAGGGCCTCGGCACCCACCATTTTCCTTCCCAGATCTGCTCTTGTTGGCCGCCAGGATAGATACAGCCACATATCATGTTCCTCGTGATCCTACTACAAAGCAGACCATAACTGCAGCCTCAGCAACTAACCCACATGTCTGTTGCACATCTGTGCAGCAAAGAAGCCTGTGATATGGTTTTTGGGATGTTTGTTGGGTGGTGGTTTTTTTTTTTTTAGCTTTTGTCAGGGAATCTCGAAGCTGGAGTTATGGTTTTCTGTTATCGAATGAAATTTCACTGAAAGGATCTGCTGCATCTATCTGCCCTGTGTCACAAGCTACCACAGTGTTTATAGAGAAATCATATGTTATTTGAAAATCTCTTATCTGGAAAACTACCCCCTTCTTATGGTGGCAACGTTCATTTCCCTAAACCCAGCACAATTTAGGCTTGTCAGACAGTGAGTTTCAGTGACACATGTCAAAGGTGCAGTCCCACGGTGGCTCCAGCAGATTGAAAGCCAGACGGCCCCTGCTAAGCTGGGATTCATTTCCCTCTGCCTTAGGCCACACTGACCTGCCCAAATGCCTGCACAAAGGAGCAGTTCAGGGAGCACTACTCCCACTCAAATATTTGGGGGGGGAGTTGATTTCAGTGAGTCATCTACCTGTGGCAACTCTCTCCGCCACTTCTCAGCCACGCTGCTATGGCAAAGGGTGACTGGGACAAGGACAGGAGTGGGGATGAAGCTTGGACCAAGATAATTCAGACTTAGATTGGTTTATAGCGCACTGCAACACAGGTTCATGCAAATGGAGTGCCACTGGTTTATAGCCATTGAGGACATGGACTGTAAAATTTAAGTAAAAAATCATATCTGGTGCCTTTTTCAGAAGGAAATTCGCTCAGTATTCAGTGTGAACTGCTACAGAATTGGGATTGTCCAAGTTAATGGAATGAATTGTGACACAGTTCCTAAAATAAACACCCTTTTAATGGAATCCTTTCCCTGGTTCATCTCTCTGTCACCCCTTTTTCCTCTGAGTGGAAAGTTCACATTATACCATGACAACAGAGCACTAGCAAAAGGAAAAAGAGACCTCACTTTATGCACTGTTTTGGAAGTTCCCTAGAGTGAAAAATGATATCTCAAGGAAGAAGATTCCACAATGCCTTAAGGTACAGTACATTCTCTAAAAATGATGCCTAAGCATCTTTTTTTTTTTTTATTATCTATAATACTTTCAGTGTAGTAAGATTACAGACACACTACTAAGGATTTGCTGGGAGCTATAACAGTCAAGTCTTTCTTTAATAAATTACCAGCATAAAAAAGCAGCCTTTTACTAGAAATTGATTTAACACTAACAAAATCGTGCTTATCTTAATGACTTAATTTGGTGTTCGAGTGAATATCATATACATTTCCTTGGGGCTTTAAACAGAATCTAAAAATACTTGTAATGGATATTTAAAGTAAATTGTCTCTCTCCCATAGTATGGAAACATTAGGTCTATGTCTGAATTAATGCAATGGGTATTTGAACAGATGAAGTGGAAATTTCAATGGAAATACAGAATGGACTTTTCAATACAGGAGCCTGTTAACTACATTCCAGGACTTGATTTATGGGTCCTTTTATTAATGTATTTCAAATAAAAGGCTATAAAATTGGAAGGTCATGAAGAATTGCTGACATCACTTATGATGATTATTTGCCGTCTTGGACACTTTTATTGATGCCTTAATGCTCAGTAGCTTTGAGCTACCTGCCATGCTGAAAACAAAAAGACAACTGCTCCTGTTATTTTCAATGTCTCTGTATTCCTGAACTGTGGAGTGGTGGCGGTGGTGGTGTTTTTTTTTACAGCAGAAATGGGTCTCTCATAAAGCTTTTGTGATGATATAAGATTTTAAAAGACATTGAATACTCAATTAAGAATTAATCTTAAAGTCTTAAAATTAATTAAAAAGTCAGCTCGGGGAAGGTCAGACAGCTCTGTTTTTTGGGAGTGATTCAAGCGTGAAGTCTGTTCAGGTGATGATGGCAATACCTGAGGAATCGAAGACAGCAATGAACCAGCCCTTCAGTCATGAAGAAGGAGAAGTACATTTCCTGAAAGTGTAACATTCTGTGAGTACTAAATACTAAATATTGGTGAACACTAAAACTGTCCCATGACTCACCGTAAATCGGATGTGGGTTCACCAATAATATTTTCCTTGATATTCCGAAGAAATTCTGGTTACAGATGACATTTGCAATCTGGTTGAAGGCTACAATTAATTCTTATTATTCTTCTCATCACAACTGTCCCCAGTTCTTCTAGATAGGTTAACTTCACTGTAGCCAGATCTGTCAACCAGAGACTGTACTGTTCTGAGCAAACACACACTGGTGTCAATAAACTCTCAGTATTGCAGAGAATTATCCAAAAAACCCCCATAATATGTTAGAGGTGTTTTTCACCTAAAAAATAAAGAGATACTCTTGAAGCTAACATCTGTAGTATACATAGGGAATGTAGATGATAGCCACTGCTGAAGAACAGTGCTGCAATCTTTTTAATCCACTGTTTTGGGGAAAAAGTAAAATCATCTGACTTCTTAACATTATAGGCTGTCCTTAGCCAAATGTTTTATTAAGCAGAGCCAAATCTGGTTAATCCATATTACCTGTCCTTCTAAAAACACCCCAACTACTTTGCAGTGTGCACTGCTGGTTTATTCTGTGACATGAATATGTTTTGAATACAAAACTATACACAAATAAAATTCTATCATGAATACAAAGCTACAATAAACAGAATCCTGCTCAGAGCAAAGCAGGGCCAAACCCAAAATAACATTTAAATGGAAACACAGAGGAATACATACAAAATTTTTCACTGCCAAAATAAAAATGAAGTAGAAACCTCTAGTTCTCCCATGCATAATGCTTTACCTACATATTTCTATTCTCCCTTACAGTCATTTGAACAGTATGCTTTAATATATTGCAATACTGGTTAGACATTTCTTTTAAAAATTAAGAAATGTTTAGGAAATGACACAGTTTAGCCAGTGGCAAATAAGTGAAATTAAAAGTTGGCCTGTTGCCACTGAAAACAGAGACATGCTCCTAATGTGTTGACTCAAAGCTCATAACATTTCTGGCAAATGAAGCATGAAACATATTGTCAGATATGTAAAGACTTACATCCAGAAAACTACACTTCAGGAATGCTAAGACTGCAAGTCAAGCACATAGAAGTTAAAAATTGTGGGGGTTAAAGCTGGCTAAGTTATATTAATTCAACCTACTCATAGATGTTATGGCATTCTTTAATTACATGGTAATTGCAATACCTATCAAGTGCACAAATGTCGCGTACTGATGAGGGTAAGACCCACCTGTTGGCCCAGCTCTGGCTGGACTACCTCCATCCACTCCATTCCTGTTCTTCCATATGGCCAGATGCTTGGACCTTACAGGGTTGCCTGGATGACGTCCTTCTGGGAGGGGGAGGTGGGAGGGTGGGAGGCACAGGTCTCTCCCCACAGCCGGGCTCAGAGCCAGGAGTCACGGTGCCAACATAACCTGCAAAAAGAAATCCAAAGAGCAGGAGCTAGCCCTGCACCTACGGAGCTTTGGCCACCTGATTTATTGCCCGAGTCTGCTTGTGGGAACACTTGATATATTTTTACAGAAGCTGAAAGGTGTCAGTGAATAAAACAGAGGCTTTCAAGAAGAGAAAGGACAATATTAGTACTAGAAGAAGCTGAAAAACACTCCAATATTGAACTGGCCCTTACCTCTGTTTCTGCCACAGAGTACTTCATGTGATGATGATCAAACACTTTTAATTAACTTTCTCACAGCTGTCTACTGCCAATCCCAGCACCAACTGTAAGAAATGGAAGGAGAACTTCTTCAGGAAAATCATACTTATTTGTGAAGCATTGTGGCAGTTCTAGCATTAGGACTGAACTCAAAGACCAGGAATAAGTACTTATTCTGTATTTAATACATTGATCTGAGAAAAAGTAGAGAATAACCATCCATGTAGTGGCTGTTACCTGTTCCATTATCACATGAGGGAGGCTGCGGAAGAAATGGGGAATAGTGTCATTAGAAACTGCCATAATGAACATGTACAAAGTCTTGATTTTGAAGAACCTTAGTTCTGACATTTTTCACTTTAGGGGAGATTCTTTGCTTTTTTCTGGGTTCTATTTTGTATGTTTATTAAACATGGCAAACTGAGGGGAGGAGCAGGGGAAGGAATGCCAGTCCACAGCTGCAGGGCCAACAGGAAGACTGGAAACTTCAGAACTCAACAAAGACCTCAGCCACCCGAGTTGCCCGTGGTTGCAGCGGTGGGCCATTCCCCAGCGTGGAATCTGGGGGTCTGACCTTTTAGCAGTGGTTTTCACAGCAGTGGGCTTCATTGCACTACAGAGGGACTCAGGACTGCTGCTTTTCTTCACAGGTTTCTGAAGGGAGCAATTCTATCGCTGGCTATTTCTGCTTCCGAGCCGTCTCCTGCTCCCTTCTGCTTTGATCCCGACCCCCGGCTCCTGGTTATGACCTCCCGCAACACATGCCTTTTGGTTCCTCATCACTCTTTCCCTTTGGATCAGGTTATTTCTTCGTTTACTGCCAGGACACCATTGGGAATAGCATGCCCACTGGATAGAAACTGGTTTTCTGTCTTCAGTTCTGGAGTAACTGCATGACGACTGCCCCAGCCCTTGCAGCGCTTCTCCCAGGGAAGCGTGTGCATATTTCCAGTATCCTCAGCCACAAGCATTTAAAAAATAAGGAGGCAGACCACAACAAATCATGAAACTGCCTTTACAGTCATAAGACTGTGTCAAAAAGAAAAGGCTTCTGTTGTTCTTTTTATTAGAATTTTTGGTTGTTGAGGTTCTTTTTCAAATCTTTTTTGAGACTTCAGCATGTATTCGTACCACATTTTCAGGCTTTTCATTGTAATAAAGAGTGCTGGAAATCTTTAAAAAAACACATTGGCAGCTGAGATTCTCTTAAGCTCAGCAGGGCTTCAGAAGTTGGCATTTGAAGGAAAAAATAATATGGTGCAAGAGATGGGCTAAGACCAGGAGCACTGTCAGCGCTGCCCCTTGGCCAGCACACAGGAGCTGTGTGGGGACAAGGCACGCTCAAGGCCCAGAGGATCATTGGAGAATTTAGCCACCAGGCTCCAGTTGACTGTGCCGAGCATGTAGCAATGTCCTTTCCAGAGGTGTCTCCATCAACTTTTTGATTGCCACAGATTTTTGTACAGATAAACCTACTGAGCGTGCTGCTGCTCCCAAGCAGCAAGGATGCTAGACTTCCTTCATGAAGCATTTTTACACGGACAGCACCATTTTAATCTCATCACTATTCTTGGAAGTGGGTGAACCATTTAAGATGATGCCCTCTGGAGGGATTCAGCCTGAAGCAAGCAAACAGCAGGACATACTTCAGCATGAACAACTGAAATATGGCAAAGTTCCGAGCAAACTCAAAATAAAATTTTACTGGAGGAAAAAATTTGGGCAATTAGGCATTGTTACCACTTGTGTTTAACTTGGAGATTCCAATGAATTTATTCCATATTTAATTTAATATTTGTTTCAGCATTTAACTATTTATTGCTACTGTGTGACAACATTCATCCATTACAGTTATATTACTGGATCTGAATATCTAATTTTAATTAAATTATACATCTAAAAGGATCTGTTCTTTCCTATTAATGGACTATTCCTTTATTTTAAAACCTGTCTTTAAATGTCATTTAAGCAAGAGGTTATCCCATTCTGAAATTCTGGGTTATACAAAAATATGTTTCTGAATAAAGATACCATTCAAAATTTCATTTTACCATATAACATTTATAAATAAATAAATTTGGTATTAGGAAAAGTGAATATTTTGTCTTTGTGGCAGTTTTGGGGCCAAATTCTGCCCTGCGCTTTGGAAGCTCTACTTTATTTGACATGAGTTGGCAGCTTCTAGAGTGAAGAAAAAGGGGCAAGATAACTTTGATAAGCTGCAAATTTACACTTGACTGTTTTCTACTTATTTGTATACAGATCTGATTCAGTTGGTAAATAGATTTCTTCATAAATTATGGGTATCACAATGTTTGAAAATGCTGGAATCTTTGAAACAGGGTAGATGGGCCAAACCCTACCCTATTACACTGGAATAAATCCAAAATAATTCAGTGAAGAAAAAGAACATTAAAAAAAAAAAAAGTTCTGAAACTGAGACTTACCCCAATAAATTCACTCCAGATTCACATTAAAGAAAGGCTCAGTAGAATATCTGGCTGTGAATGTAATTTAATGAATACAACCCTAACTCAAATTAGTCAGGAGGAGGATTTAACAGATGACTGTTGTGGTATTTGTGTCACACTTGTATTATATTCCAAACATGACTTTCTTTTTGCTTCACCTCCAAATCTGCCCCAGATATAGAATACTTAAACCTTTGTATCCTATAAACCTGCAGTTAGAGCTCTCATAAACTGCAAAAAATTACATCAGTCTTCTGCATACAACTCTTAAAGCTATTAAATGCCTACAGTATGTTGCACACAAGTGATAAAAGTATGTATGTGTGACACTATGTCTGCTTGGTAGTGGAAAAGGAGAGAGAGAGATGTTGAAATACCCAATTCTACTATTAAATAATGACTTGCTTATGAGACTCACTGACCTATTAAATGCAAACATCTGGTTTAGGTGTTCAGGATCCAAATGAATTACCCACCAAAGACTAGCCTGGCATATCAGACCTCAGCCCACTCCCAACAACCAAATCACCCAATATTTCACTTGTGGAAAAAGTGAATGTTTTGTTAAAGGTGGGGTGAGCTACATAAAAGTTGATTTTTCCAGTACTGACAATAAGGCATTATGATTTCTGTTACTGTATTCTTCAGCTGTGTTCTGTTGTTATCCCACTAAAACTACCAAACAACTTCAGATTTCTCATGACTGTCCTCAGTCATGCCGTGATCCCATCCTATCTGGTAATTTATGATAAGGTCTTCTTGGAACCAGGAAAGAACAAACCTCAGAACTGTGGAGAAAGGTTCGTGTTATTGCTTGAGTATAAGATACACTTTTGTGTGAGTCAGTATTAAACCAGAACTTGTGCATAGTCTAGAAGGAGCTGTGGTAAGTGGTGGTGCCAAAGATTTTAGTGATACTAATCTGGGACCTGATTACTTGTAATTATTCTGGTTTTATGGTCCAAATGGGCATGGGTCAGGCTTGGTTCATCACTTATATGGCTTGTTGTAGCCATGCCATCTAAGCTTCAGTGTTGCTCTGGGAGGTGATCCATGTCTGCTGATGGCTTCGGAGGAAGGAGCATGCGCTTAGAGATATGGTTTAGTGACAGGTTTTGTCAGTGTTGGTGGTTGGACTTCCAACCCAGTTCCCTTCCAACCCAGGCAATTCTATGATTCTAAGCATCAGTGTGCCTCCCTTTGCTCTTACCTTGTCTGATATCTATTCTTAACACACTGTTTTGTCGCTGCTCTACAGCCAATTCACTGGAAGACAATTAGCCTTGCCTCTGGAAAGGCAGAAATCAGCCCACTGGCTTTGTACTGCAGAGAACAAAGAAGGAAGTGTGCCGCAGCTGGGTGCTTGGCACTTCATGAAATGATGTTTTCTCAGAAGCCTGCCTTGAGCCTGCCTCCCTGGCAGGAGAAAAGCTGCGTCTGTGTGTGCGAACCAGGTGGCTGCAATTCCTGTCTAGCCGTGCTCAGGTCTCAATTATCCAGGAAGGCATCTGCGTCTCCTACGGTCCCGGGCCCTTTAACCCAGGGGGAGAGATTGGATTGTTCTCGCTGGAGTAAATGAGCTGGCTGCAGAAGCAGTCATGGCAAAGTTCCTGTCTCCAGCAGGTGAGCTGAATGGCTTTTTTTTCCAACAGGAGCAGCAGTTGGACCCTGGCACTACCTGCGGAATAATATCTGCCAGGAGGCTGGCAGAGAGCAGCGGGAAGAGTTGGCTCTATGGGCTGTAAACCTTGGATGCCTTCTTACCCAAATTTTGTTGCGTTCCCCTGTTAGCGAGCCAAGCGCTGCTGGTAGAGAAAGGAATACCTTGTCTGACAGAAAAATGAACACCGGAGGGAAATTCTCATCCCTGATGTTAACGCAGCTCTCTTTTTGCCCTGGTGAAGGAATGCAGAGCTGTGTGTGAGGATGTGACGATGGGGAATAGAGAGCAGGTGGAAATATACTTTAGCAAATGCATGACATCTGCCGCCTTACATACTCTCTAAGTGAGAGATGCCATGCTAATGGCTGTACATAATTTTCTTTCCTCTTCCCTCTCCTCTCCCCGCTTTATTCCACTCCTTATTTTTCGTCTGCTGGCAATGCTTTGCAAAGACGGTCCATGCACTCACTCGTCTGTGGACAAGCTACATGCAGAAAAGTGCATGCAAAAGAACAGTGTGTAAAATAGTCATTAATTGTTGATACCTTGATATTAACTAATCCCATCTTCTGTTTGTGAGTTTTTATCCTATATGTTTCTGATCTTTTATACTGTTGGCATATTGGAGTAGCAACTGCATTTTACTATGTTTTTTCGAAACTATGTTGAAATTGTAGAGAAAGCAGTTTGCATGAAGCAGGAGCCATGAAAAGAAATTATTTCGGAAAGAGAGATTGCATTGTATTTCTTTCGGGACCTTAAGTAACTTTTCTAGTACTAAATCGACCAGATCTAGGCCATACGGCAAAATTTAGCATAAACATATGATCACTTGTGTTAAGTGGAACCATAGTTAGGAAAGCTTTAAACTCATTACAATCAATCGTCATCAGTGGCAATGCAAAAATAATTGTATTTACAGACAGGAAAACTTCTCTGATAAACACATTCATAATGTTTAACATTTCCTGTTGATGATGTTCCTGTTTATCAGTTACTCTTCAAACAGGTTAATTTGAAAATGCTAATAGATTAGTGCCTTATGTTAAGTGCTTCATGTTGTGCCATCAAATGCTATACAGAGTCCCCAGACGTAGGTTTGTAAGGCCAAACCAGCTTAGTAAACTAATTTAATAACTTATATTTAAATATACTTAAGGACAATGCAATAAACCTAAACAATTCACATACTAGAGCTGTTTATCCTCCATCAATCTGTTTTCAATAGCTGACTGTTGTTTAACCAACATAAACAGCTCTCTTATTAAATCATGTATAATTCTGGAACTTGAGTTAAAGCATTCCCACAATATTTGGTGCAGATGTTATAAAGATGTAAAATCTGCAAAATACCCTGTTTTAAAGCTGGGTATTTTAGGATTAGGAACAAGATGGGTAAACTGAATGAATGTCAAACACACTATAAATTGTGAAGACATTAGGCAGCAGCTTTTTGCCTTGTTTGCCTTTGTGGTGAGTGTAACAAGTACTGGGACAACTGGGAATCTGCTTGATCACAGAACACAACCTGCCATAAAACTTTGAAATATTACGGGTTAAGTCTCAACACTGAATTGGGTCCATCATACAAATTCATTCTACAAAATCATTGTTCTATAGGTATCACCATTTGTTAGGTATCATCAGCGTTTCCTCTTGTTTGATAGAGGTCCCTCAATGTTCACATGCCCAGAACTGCCCCATCCCTGCACCTACTTCTTCCACCTCCCAGTTTTGCTGCGTGGCAAAGGGAAGGCTCTTTGTTACTGCATTGAAATCTTGAGAAGGAATATAATGTCCCTCATAAAAGTATGGCCAACCAGGCTTACAGTAGTGATGGTGGAGAACTTCTCTTTCTTAATTTCGACCTGCCTGATCCCTGTCCACTTGCTTACCTGAGATACCAGCTAGAGGATCTAACCCTTTGGGTCATGGTCAAAGCAAGCCTGAATAAGACAACAAGAAGGACCACGCTCCCAATGCCATGAAGTAAGGTTTGAAGATCGTGGTGCGATAATAAATTGAGCAGAACAGCCTCACGTTTTGTGTTGTGGTCCTGTAGCTGGGCACTACAGAGGAGCTGGGCAATTCATCACTCATGCTGGCACACGTCCTAGAACCGTGGGGTAGTTTCAGTTATGTTTGGAATATGATTGCCTGTAAAACTACCTTTGAAAATATTGGCTGAGATTGAGCAGTGAAACAGCCTTTATGAGCTGTGGGTGTCAGGGAGCAATGGTGTTGTGGTTTGGCCCCAGATGGCAGCTAGAACCACACAGTCACTTGCTCACTCCCCCCAGTATGGATGGGAGAGACACTCAGAAGAATAAAAGTAAGGAAAACTTGGGGGTTCAGATAAAGACAGTTTAATAAGTAAGGCAAAAGCTGCATGTGTAAGCAAAGCAAAACAAGGAATTCATTCACTGCTTCCCATCAGCAGGTGTTCATAGAACCACCGAACGGTTTGGGTTGGAAGGGACCTTCAAGATCATCCAGTTCCAACCCCCCTGCCCTGGGCAGGGACACCTCCCACCAGACCAGGTTGCTCCAAGCCCCATCCAGCCTGGCCTTGAACCCCTCCAGGGATGGGGCAGCCACAGCTTCTCTGGGCAACCTCTTCCAGTGTCTCACCTCTCCCACAGGAAAGAATTTCTTCCCAAGATCTCGTCTGAAACTCTCCTCTTTCCGTTTAAAACTGTTACCCCTTTTCCTATGGCTACACTCCCTGATCAAAAGTCCCTCCCCATCTCTCCTGGAGCCCCTTTAGGGACTGGAAGGGGCTCTAAGGTCTCCCCAGAGCCTTGTCTTCTCCAGGCTGAACAACCCCATCTCAACCTGTCCTCATAGCAGAGGTGCTCCAGCCCTCTGAGCATCATTCAGCTATTCAGGAGAGCAGGGCTGCATCATGCATAACTTACTTGGGAAGATAAGTATCATCAAATGTCCTCCTCTTCCTTCTTCTTCCCCCAGCTTTATATTCTGAGATGACATCACATAGTGTGGAACCCCTTTGGTCAGTTGGGGTCAGCTGTCCCGGCTGTCTCCTCCCAAACTCTTGTGCACCCCCAGCCTACTGCCTGGGGCTGGTGTGAGGAGCAAAAAAGGGCTCGACTGCCCAGCCACAACCAAACCCACCAGTGCACTATCAGAAGTGTGCTATCATCCCAAATCCAAAACATAGCACTATATGGGCTGCTGTAGCAATGGAGGAACTTATAGAACTCCAGTGGAAGTGGTGGGACTTGGCCAATGAGCAAGGGACTTGGTCAATGAAAAGAGATGTGAGGTACTGCAATAGCATCTCAAAACAAGTGATTTTGTTTTCCAGTTTAAACACTTCACTATTTTGATAAATCATTAAGAAAACCCAAAACCTTAATTAGAATGTGTGTTTATTGTTCCTTTTTCTCCCCTGAGCACGCATGGGTGTTCCACATGTGGATTAAAGTAAAAAGAAGGAACCCTGTGAGCCATGTGAGCTATTCGCTTTACAGCTGCTGTTACAGAAAGACAAACTTAGAACATCCAATTCACTCTAATTTTGTCCTGCACGTGCCATACAGCCACAACTGCATTTGGATTGAGGAATTTCAGTGTCTGTGGGACAGCCTGGCACGTCGTGTGTAAACTGCTGGTCAGGGCACGTCTCTGTGAGGGCGCTGCCTCTGAGTTTGAGAGCCAGAGTATGGGTGCACCCTCCTGCTACATGACCAAGCCTTGGATTTCTCACTGATGACTGAAACGCCTGAAACTGCAGAATGTTTCTGTCACACACAAATTTTGCTACGTCTTGCCATTGTCAGCCACCAGTTCTGCCTACATGTTAGACTAATATCTCCCAAAGTTACCCCAGATTAAATGAGTGGGAGTAGGTTCTCGGGGTTAAGCAACACCCATCCTTCCTCCCCCTCCCACCTACAAGCCTTTGCCCCGTCTCTCTGAACTTCCCCATCTTCTGACATACATTCCTAAATTTTCCCTTCTGTCACTCAGGCGTGGACTTAAAACAAGTTTCTTCCTCTTTTCTGCCTACTATATCAAGTGGATCTAGTGTGTGTGAGGACACTATATATCATATATCACATATTTCATAGAATCATAGAATGGTCTGGGTTGGAAGGGACCTTCAAGATCATCCAGTTCCCCCCCCCTGCCCTGGGCAGGGACACCTCCCACCAGACCAGGTTGCTCCAAGCCCCATCCAGCCTGGCCTTGGACCCCTCCAGGGATGGGGCAGCCACAGCTTCTCTGGGCAACCTCTTCCAGTGTCTCACCACCTTCACAGGAAATAATTTCTTCCTAAAATCTAATCTAAATCTCCCCTCTTTCCGTTTAAAACCATTACCCCTTGTGGTCACGTTTACTCCTCCTGGCTGCAACTGAAAGTTATGAAGTAACACCACCACCATCCTCCCAAATCTCATGCTTCAGAGAAACTTGTTGGAAATTGCGTGAGGGGTGGCTCTTTCCCATTGTGGTCCACAACAGTAAAGCCGAACACCCCCAGGGAGAAGGATGATCTCCTAACTGGTTAGGAGATGGAGACAAGAGAATCCTATTAAGAACAAAATGTTAGAAATTCCATTTGTAAAAACACAGCCCACTGAGGTCAACTGGGAATGAATAAGGTGAGATGGCAGCCATGTTGAAAGGGGATTTCACAAGATTTTGTGAAATTTCTCTGCTGATGACTTTGTTATGCAGCTTGGTTGGTGATGAAAATTAACACAAAAATGTCAAGAAATCTTCAGGTTTTCCTTTTATCAAAACCTGAAAATAATTCCAGGGGATTTTTTTGCCTATTTTTTTAACAAATGTGGTGGCTCTGCTTGTGAGTCCCTGCTTGTGAGTGAAATTAAGCCTGGGTCTCCAAACTGCCTTGAGAGTGTGTCTTGCAAATAGTACGCACTGTACATCTAAACCTAAAAAGCGTGTTTGATGCCAAGTAATGCATCTGTCTCAAATAAAACAAAGCAAAACAAAAGACTGCATCCTGAGATCCTGAGAGACAGTGAATAAATTAATTTGGGGGGAAAAAAAAGAAAAAGATGCAAAGGCATGAATGCATGCTTTCATTTTTTATGTTATAACTTTAAAGAACTGATCAGAATATAAAAATCAACAAGTTTATTTTTTGAGATTTTTTTTCTTTTATAGTGGAAATGATGTTTTATTTATAGGCCTGCCACTAACTGTTGCTAGAACCTAGTGTTCCTTCTCAAAATTAATACCTATAAATAACTGACATTGGAGAGAATAAATTCCAGACTGTTGCACACATACTGTATTTGTACATCTTCTTTACTTATTTATCTTTGTGTTTTGACCTATGTAATTTTTCTCTAGATGTCTAGACAAATTTAACTTTAGCATATTAAAACTTGAAATGACATTTATTTCTGTTAAACAAATATGTAGCTTTGAGAACATAACTAAATATGTTATGAATTATAACTGCAGTGCACTAAGTCACATACTTGCTTGACAGAAATAAATGTTCGCTAGGATCAAATTGTAGAACTCAAAGTGCACTGCTTTAAAAACAACTAATTAAAAACCTAGAATATTTCTTTGGGATGTGCTAAACCAGGATAAAAGGAAGTGCATCTTTGGTGTAATTGTATTAGCTTTCACACACTCAGTCATGATTTTCAGACAGAGGAGAAGAAATCAGGAATACTGTTAGAAAGCATCTGCAAAGCAGATACTTGTGAAAGACTATGAATCATTACTGTGTACAGTACATAGCTTTAAAGGAAGATTTTTGATGCATTAAATGTTGATCCATGTAATCCTAGTTATCCTTCCTTGTCTCAGCTGTTTATTTCTAGTTACAAGGTCATTCAGCTCTTTTCTGTGTCTCATGTTGAATTTTACATGAGACCCACGAAACATTAATTTCCTTTTATTTCAGCTGCATGATTTAAAAAAAAAAACCCTAAAAAATACAGATGCAAAATATTTTGAATGTTAAAAATATCTTAGCAATTTCAGAAAAAATCTTTACAATTTTCGTGCCCAAGATCTTGCTTCCCACGATACAGATTATGACTTGGCTTTCAGGACCATTTTCATTTAATCGTGTTGTTTTAAGTCCAATATTGAGATAAATTTGGAGCTTTTCCCACTTACTTCACTGAGACATAATCAGTTCCTTGTTGAAACAGTTTTTTCCCTGAACATTCTAACCTTCTCATGTGATAATTTCAAAATAACTCTTAATGTTAAGCTAGATAATCAAATCGATAACAAATCCATGGTGTTACCCAACCAGTGAGCTAACACAGCACTCGACATTTTCGTGTTTTCCTGAAAACAAAACTTATACTAATATTCAAGGAGGCAGTTTTTTTTTCCTATTATTTTTAGCTCCAGAAATTTAAACTGTAATCTTGAAAGCTGCATATGCTCTACATCTGCGTGATGCAATTACCTTCACTGGGACCGCTCACTCCTTTATCTAAACAGCTCCCTAGGCATGTTTGCAAGATTGGAGCCTTAGAACGTTTTGATTTTAAACAAAACAATCCCACCGGTATGTAATGGTGACTTGGTGCTGTCATTCATTCAGAAAAATGGGATCTAAATTGTTTCAGCCAAGACTAATCTTTGTCTTCAGTGAGAGCCATGGGTTGGGCTTTTTGTTGTGCACAGTGTTGTTTTAGAAGAGCGCTTGGTAGCTTTTTGAGAAGGGTTGCATGTCATATTGCCCGTGATAGCAGTGGACGCAGTTTGACGACTTTGGAGGTCCCTTCCAGTCCTGTGCGTCTATGTGAATCCAGTCAGGGTTATTGTTGCTGTTTGGATGGAGATTTTTTTTGTTGTTTTTGTTTTATGCTCAAAATTTTACTTGAAATACTGCCCTTCACAGCAGCACATGTTACTCTTAAAATGCAGGCTGACTGGAATTCTATAAAAGTAACCTGCTAAAAAAGATATTCCGTGATTGCAGATTTACTGGTGCGGTCCCGCAGCGGCGAATGGAAAACACGACTGTATCCACTGCTTTTTTTTTTTCCCCCCTTCTAGGTTATCCTCTTTTAAAAGTGTACCCTGTAGGTGTTCATGTTAGCTGGTATTTCCTTTCAGCGTCTCCAGTAAGTTATCCTTTCATTGTGGGTAAGTAAGAGTTTGCAAAACTTTGCACCCTTATTCTTAAATTAAATACTGACAAGGAATGGAAGTGTAAAGCATGCTAATAAGCAAGACCTCCCTGTGGGAACCTGTGATAGAAGACTGTTTCACATTGAGAGGCAGACAGCGCTGTTGACACAGGCTGTCAAAAAGGCTTCATGTCTTTGAAAGAAAATCTTAATCTTCTTTATTCATGTGTGAACAGGTCCAGGCCTTCATCCCGTAGCTCATACGCATTGACTGTTTAAACTGTGGGTTGCTAGGCTTTGGGTAGGGTTTGTTTGCTTGTGTCTACATTGTACGAATGGATGAGGACTGAAAATTAAAATCTGTCTGACACAGAGCACTGCTTTTCTGTCTCTGTTTGAAGAGACATGGCAACCCAGGGTGAAATGAAAAGGAATTTTATTGAGCGCAAAAACCGCTCAGTGTTTAAATGTTGGACGCAGGAACTGAATGGTCAATTTGGGAGGCTTGTAGGTTGTTTATAGACATTGGGATGGCTGTCAATCACAGTACAATGGTGAAATTTGTGTCGGAAAAAAAGTGCTTTTTAGTGGCTGAACTCCTGTTTCCTGTTAAAATGCTCACATCAACAAACAAAAAGAGGTTTTGTCTGAAGTTTACAAGCAAGAAAATTTCAGAATAACAGAGATGCTGCTACTGTTGTGGCATCTTTTGATCATTGCGGCACTGACTATTTAACATTTAAAACCAAATTTTACAGAGAAAGATCCTATTGCTCTGTGGATCAGATTCTGCTCTACTTCTGTGGCTTATAAATCAGGAATAGGTCAATTAAATGAATGGAATTTTGCTACTGAAAAGCAGTATGACAGTGGACTCCGAGACTTTACTCTGCAGATGTCTGCACTATTAAATACTTTAAGTAGATATGTTTTATATGTTATTTATGTGTTTATAAATCAATAGCAAGGAGAAGCAGAAGATAAATAGCACCTATAAAAAAGTAATCTCTTTCAGCACTTCTTAATAACTAGTAGAGGAAAGGGGCTTATTTCAGAAGCAATATTACCCTTTCCAGTTATTGTTAAAGCTAATTGGCAGCATTTTGCTACTTCATTTTACAGAAGTTTATATTATCTCAGCTATAAAATTTAGTACTGAAACTTGGCCAAATGTCAAAGTTGCCCCTATAGGCTTTGGAACAATTAAAAAAAAAAAAAAGAGGGAACTGAGGGGATAATAGAAATAAGTCTGTTTTAACAGAATAGAATTTAAAATGTTAAAGCTGTTGGCATTTTCTGGTTTTATAACATGAAAAAGCATGTTTTACAGAACACTGGCTGAGAATTCAGCCTTCAAAATCTGATATAAAATGTGGTTTCTGGGCCCCTGTGGGATTCATAGAAGGGGGAAGAAAAAGAAAACAGTTTCTCCCATTGTTTTCCTTTCACCTCAGACCGTGGCAGCCCCCCAGCCCTAGATCTTTCTGCTCCAAGGGTGGGGGAAGCAGGGAAGTTCAAATGGAGCAAGGCATGGCAGACCTATCGTCCAAGAGATGGGTCATATTAAGTTCTTCCCAACCTTGTGAGCTTTCAGGCCTTATATTTTCCACAAGCACTGGGGGCTTGCAGAGTGTGGTAGGAGCTGTTGTGCAGTTTTCAAGTTCTGAGAGACAAGGTTCTTCCTTTGTGTTCACCTTCATATTTTCACTAGCTTCCTTGACGTACCTATATGTGTTTACACTACTTCTCATGTATTTCTGAGAAGGTTTTCCATTGGCATGTGCAGTAATACATTATTTGCCATTTTATATGGCAGAGGTATGTGTATACTTAATTCTGGAATAACCACCACCGTCAGTGTTATCAAATATGGCAGCTATTGCCAAGATCACTCGCTTCTTCCTCCCCCCCTTAAAAATCAACCCTAAAAATCTACAATATAGATAATGACTGAAGTGTTTGTGATGAGGAACTCTCCCATGTAATTTTTAAATGAGAAGGCATATGTGAGGGAAGACTCTCAAAAACAAAAGTTCCTATCGGACTGCAGATCTCTGAAATTTGTTGGCTATTTATCTTTGGGAAATTTTGTTTAATTCCTTTAGCGGCTTAAGTTATAGAACTCATACAAAATGCAGAGAGGTAATTGTATTACTGCTTTCCAAACTGGAGTTTTTTGAGATCCATCTTTCCTTCTTTCTATTTAAATTAAGCATAGTAAGCTAGGTACAGCCCTAAATGGTGATTTAGTAATTGTTTATTTGCTGCAACTCGCTCTTTTTTCAGATTTTGTTGTCTTTAGGGGCCTGAGATAAACCAATAAGAGTAAGTGAAGAGCTGAAAAATGCTTTAATTTACATTTGGAGAGAGAATTAATTTTTTTTTGGTCCCTGTAAATAGCACTCGACCTGCTCAGTGGAGAGTAGAGGAAGGTCTCACCTGGAGGCTCCTCTTCTCTCCTCATGCACCCCCACGTTGCTCATTGCAAAAGAGTTTTCTCTTTGCGTTTCCTTCAGCCACGATTGTGTTTGGCTTCAGCAGGAGTGCAGCTTCATGGGCGAAATGCTGTGGGGTTTTCAAACACTGTGCTTCTCCTCTTGCCCCAGTACTTCCCCCCCTTGAATAGCACTGGGTGATTGGTATCACTTAGCTACATGTCGTTTTTCCTTCTTCTTTAAAATGGGAGCAGTGATAAGGGTTCTTCAAAAAAGCAGTGATGAAGATTGTTTTTATGAAAGGCATAGTTGCTGTTGTTTATTACTACTCGTAAGTCTCAGCTGAGTAAAGTCTGTCAATTTCTTCATAGTTCCCTTCATCAATACATCCACACAGCTTGTATTGCTTCCTCCCTGCCTGCCTAAGAGGTCCTCTCTTGCAAAAAACTAGAACACTTATATTTGTGCTTTCACTCATCATCTTCCACATTAACTCTTCTAATGTCCTACTACTTAGTATTCTTCTTGTTCTGATCTCTTTGAAGTGTGGCAAGCTGGCAATATATGTTACTCTTGCATGATCAGTACATTATTCTCATTTATTACCAAGCCACTTCCCCTCAGTGTCCTTGACAGATATAGCTGCCCCTCGGGGTACCTTCCTATAGTCCTCTTCCAGCTTTATCTTCTTCTGTCCAAGGTTTGCTGCCTTTGCTGTCAGTAATGCCAAACGCAGAGCTCTCTTAAAATGCTTACCCTATTCCCATCCTATCGATTTCTTCCTCTCTGCCATGAACTGCTTTTGAAGTCTCGATTTGCCAAGGTCTTCCCGTCTCAACCATGTCTCCTAAAGACTGACTTACTCTATAAGTGTTGTAAAAGGCAACCATTTCGCTTGCTCTTCTTCCCTGCTGTCCTTTAGTCTTTGCTCTGCAAGGTAGAGTCCTTGGGGGCAAGGACTGGGTTGGATTCTCTGGATGTTGACAAGCTCTTTATTTTTTAGGAGATTATATCTGGCATAGGGGGGCTGCTGCAAGCTCGGCCGATAGCTGGGAACTGTGTGCCGCATAAGGTGGTCGAACAACAAACTACATCTTTCAGGCAGCAAGTGTTCCTCCCCTTCCCCCCTTCCTCCAGGCTTTATTCTGGAGGTCTAAGTTTATAACAAAAGAAACAAAAAGGTTTTTATATAAATGGAAAAGCAAATGGAGCCCAGCTCATGTTACAACTCAGCCTTCTGACAGCCGGGAACGGAGATCTGCCCTACTTAGAGGCCTCTCTCTGCTCTGAACTGCACGGCAGCTTTTAATATTCCCTCACTTGCTCTGAGTGCTCTCTGATTAGACCTCCAGCTCCAGCTCAGTATTAGCCCAAAAACTGTACATTTGGCAAAGGCCGCTGCAAAAGTTTTGTCTGTACAGTAACGGCAACAGTGGAGCCATTATCCACCGCCCCGGCGCTATCGGGGTGTAAATAAGAAGCAGGGTCTGTACGCGCCGTGTTGTGAGTGCTCAGAAAGCTCCACTGTGTTGCAAATCCTTTAAAATAATACACCGAGAAAGTATTTTGACTTTCCATTAGTCATAAAAGCCAACATTTTTAATACGCCTGATTAAATTAAGTAGGGGAGATAAATGTGTGTTGTTTTTCTTTTCTTTTTCTTCGGAGAACTGGTGGAAACTGCCCAACACTTTTGGTGTTGGTGCTTAAATATGTTTAAATTTAAGAGGGTGTTTTAAGTTAATAAAGCAGGTGACAGAATGCCTTCGCTAGGCGAAGGCTAAAACCAAACTTCTTACTTAGATGCCTAATTTTAGGCAAGGCAGTGTCTGTAGGATTAAATATCTTTTATTAGACTAGTTAGGAAAAAAAAAAAAAAACAGACATGAAAACACAAATCATTCTCTTTTTATGCACTTAGAATTTTGGAGAAATCATTCATACTTTAAGAGATTTCTGTGCTGAAATTAAACCACACTTTATACCTGATTTCTTGGTGTGCAGACTTTCTGCAAGCTGTGTAAGAAAGGTGGAACATGATTTTAAAAGCCAAATTCCTGGAGAAGCTGCAAAATGTAGTGAAACCCATATTGAAAGCCACAGATTGCTGCCAGGCTTTGAGGTGGAATCATTGTATTTTGCTGTTAAGCTGATTTGTAAGTGACAAAATGTTTTCTTATTTTTTAAATTCTTTTCTTCCTTTGAAATGAGAGCTTCCTCAAGTTTATGGTCTGTAAAATAACAAAGATTTTGGAGGGTGAGGGAAAAGAACAAGATTACACTATAGCCCCAAAACAAAATGGAAAGTGTGGTCACTGGCAGGGACAATTTGAATCGGATATATTTTATGGAATAAATCATAACCTGGCTTCTTGTAGGATTATCTCAGTACATAAAAATGACTAAAGAGAATGAGAAACTTGGGCAGGACTATTCAAAGTAATGCAAACCTGGCATACAGAGCATCCCACAACTCCTTTCTGTACAGGACTCATCCAATGTCATCATCTCTTTTCTTAACCTTTTTTTTTTGTTTTTTTGGCCCTTTGTTATGCTTTCTGCCTTTGCAGGAGAGGGAAGCATGAGGAGATTTCAGGGACATTATTTTCTCTAGTTTTATAAAGGAACCAGATAACAAAACAGAACCCAGATGACCTTTAGAGCTGCGTGTGACCCTGTTTGATGAATGCTGGGCACTCGTATTGTGACGTGTCCTTCCCACTTACAGCCCATAAACTCTCAGCTCCCGGGGCGCGTAGCTCCAAACCTGGGCTGGTGAAGAAACAGATGGGCATAAATCATTGATATTTGGAGCCAACCATTTTCACGATGCCAACTTTCATGCATTGTAAAAATGGCTAATTGCTTTTCTGTACTAACTGCCTTTCACTCGCTGGGATGCCATTAGCCTTTAGCTCTTTGTTTTTATATACCCAGCTATTTTGTTCACGCTCCGCACTCTATACCCCTCCTTCTGTTTCTCAGGATGTTAGACAGTGAATTATCTATTCATTTCAGAGACATCCCTCCCAATTTCGAGAATGAATGCAAAAGGGAAGTTGGATAAGCGCTTTGTTTCTCTTCTAATTTAAAATCTACTAAAAAAAAATAAATAATATGTGTGGGTTAGCGTGTGTGTGGGAGATCCTTCAGTTTCTGCTAACAGTAGAGAGATTTATGGGGAGAAAGACTTCTTTAGACGGCTCTTGCTGTCTCATGAGAAATGCTATATGCGGATTTACAGATCTACCTAATTTTTATGCCCGTACACTCCTCCTTAAAAGGTTTGCCAGCTTTGTCAAACAGTGAGGTTCGGGTACAGTTAGCTTTTCCTTCTCCTGGAAAGAATACATTGACTTTGACTGGTTTGCCCTTTGTCAGCCTGGTCTTTAGGACTCTGAATCTCATCCCAAAGTCTGCTCTGCTGACGGCAAAGTAGAAAATGGGTGTTCATTGCCTGAGCGCTGCATTGCTTCAGCTAAAACCGAGAAGACTTCATTCTATATTGTAATAGGTCTGGCAAAAGGAAGCCAAGAGCCTCACGGGGGGCCAGCAGGGTTTTGGTTCTCAGTCTGAGTTTGCTTCTGAGCTTTTTCTTAATATCACAATGGACTCTTGCTGTGTACTTCTAATGCCTCAGCAATGAAGTCAGGGTATATTATGCCATCTGTCCAGGAGTCAACACTGCAGGTCAAGCTAATTTAAACTGGCACTTTTCATCTCCCTACGCCTGTATGCATTACATTTAATAGTTTAAGTGAGTGATTGTATCTCCTGACCCTGCAACAAAGGACAAAGCTCATGTTTGTATTTTTTCATTATCTTTAGTTGTCAGGGATAGGGACATTTGATCCTTTCATGCAAAATATAGTTAAACCAGTGACTGATACTCAACTTTTGTTTTAGGAATAGTTGGAGGTTTTAAAATTATTTTTCATTCCCTTTTCTATCTTTTTTTTTTTTTTTTCTGAAGGGTAAGTAAGCAGGAAAATTCAGATATGGTGGAATTTTCTAAATGTAATCCTGGACTGAAATGTTTAAATAGAAAAATCAAAAACTGTTATTTATTCTTCACTTTGACAGTTAAAAACTTATGGGGGGAATTGTTTGCCCTGTAGCAAACAGAAGAGTCAAGTGATGATCATGGAGCAAATTCATGCTCATAAATTCTTTGGAAAAGAGCAACCTCTACAACATTATTTCTCATTTGAGCTCTGAAAGGAACTTGGAAGAGTTAAATGTAGAGAGGTGATAGGTGAATCCTCAGAATGGAGGTTTGATAAGTGAAAAATGAGCGTAATAGCATAATAGGTGTAAAATCCAGGGAAAGCTGTCTGAAGAATAGTACTCAGTTTGATTAATCCGTTATGTTTTTCCTCCCTCTTTCTGTTATTTCTCTAACTCGCTATTTCTCCTGGCCACCATGTTTCCAGAATTTTCTTTTTTTCTATCCCCCAAGGAATAGAATCATTGCTGAGGAGGGAAGGGGAAGAAGGACCACACACAAGTATTTATTTCTTAAACACATCTGAAGCTTGGAACAGGAATACTGTTCATACGATTAGGTTGTCAATAAGCCATTTTCCCTGATTTACAAAAATGTTATACAACTACGATAACATAAATCTATCTCCTGCAGCCATACTAGTCTAGGGCACCAAAGTTATGACTGTTTATCTGAAATTAATTTCAAAACCAACTGAGGTATATCTATGCAAATTATCTCTGTAGACAGATATATGGGTTGTTAGTTTTTGTTGCAGTAAAGAATCTTCTTCTTAGAGAAAACCTAGTCCTATCTGAAGGCCAAGGCCAGCTACTGATCTACTACCTTTCCATGATGTGAACCTTTTGTCATTAATCAAAACTGTGGCAGTATTCAACACAAACACACACAAAAGTCTAGATGTGAAGAAATGAGAATAAATACTTTGAGCGTCAAACACTACACTGAGGAAGAAAGAAGAGGTATAGACCCTCCTTGTCATCCAAGAGACCCTGAAGCGGAGAGAAACCAAAGGAGAAAATGTGACTGAGCTGAGAGCAAACATACAGACATAAAGGTACAGCCTGCCCAAGGTACAACTTATAGCTGACAATGTTTGAACTGCCAAAATTAATGTTTCTACAGAAAGTTATTAATTTCACACCTACTCTGTATACCAGTGGTGTTAGACTTAGGACGAGGAGCATAAACATATTGAATCTCTTGCTAAAAAGGAGACAGAAGGAGTAGAAAACACAGTATGCTATATGCATTTTTTATATAATACTAAATGCAATTTCATATACATGCTCATGTACAAAGAAAATTCTGTGCTACAAATAGGTACAAACAGGATAAATAACAAGGATTTTTACTAGGATTTAAAAGATGGAAAGAACTATATCACTTTCAGCAACATTGACAAAGTTTTCAGTATTAACCCTTATATTTTAATACTGTTTCTCTGCATCTCAGACATAGTGAAATTTGGTAATACTGATTTATAGTTTATTAATCAAAATGTCACTGTAAAGTAATTCTTACCATTATTGTGAGTTAAATATTGTATTCTAGGTAAAGGTTACCTGTCCAGAAGCTAGATTCATAATTAAGAAGTAGGACTAATGGCATATTAGACCATTGGTGAAAGAGGAAAATTATGAGAAGCTATAATGGTGACTTCACTGGCTGTTATAAATCTGGCAGTGTAATGATGTCACATAGAACTGTGTCTTTAAAAAGACATTAAATTAATACGGTAAGGCAAGACAAAAGTGGCTTTGAATTACATGTTAATATTAATCCAGACCACACTCTAATATAAACTCAAAATCAATTCCTAAAGAAGGGCCTTGGCAAATGTAATGAATAAGTACAGAAAACCCCATTATCAGTAATAAAACTATTTTAAAAATTGAAGAATGAACATTTATTAGTTTAAATGTGTTGTACTTACACAGCATGATAGAAAAGTGAGGCACTTATTCATGCCTGCAATTCTAATGTATCTAAATCAAGGAAGGACCATTGCAAAAGAACATTTAGGGAGAAGAAGGAAGGGGCTGGTAGTCATTAGCAACAAAATAAGTGAGAAGTTTTTGTGGGAGAGGGAGCCCTGGGAAGGGATTTGGCCTCCTTTCCTTCCAGCAGACTAAATGATGTTATTATACATTATAAAAATGGACTTAATGACCGAGCATTTTCCTTTAATTCCGCTTAAGTCCTGTATGTTGTTGTGTTCAGCCCTTGCTGCCATGGCAGCACGTTTCCATCCACAAGGCACCAGAGTCATTGATAACAAACACCATCTATGGTGCATATCGACAGGCTGAGGCACTTGGTCTTTTTAGTCTGGAGAAGAGAAGACTGAGGGGGGATCTGATCAATGCCTATAAATACTGAAAGGGTGGGTGTCAGGAGGATGGGGCCAGTCTTTTTCCAGTGGTGCCCAGTCACAGGACAAGAGGGAACGGGCACAAACTTGAACATAGGAAGTTCCACCTAAACATGAGGAGGAACTTCTTTCCTGTGAGCGTGGCAGAGCCCTGACAGAGGCTGCCCAGAGAGGTGGTGGAGTCTCCTTCTCTGGAGAAAGCCTTTTTGGAGCACAAAACCCCAGCCAAGCCCATGGCTGTCACTCTGCTTGTCTTTGTGTTAATTAACCTTCCTGTTTTGTCTTGTATTTATGAATACATACTGTGTGTATATACCAACTGTAGATGTTTGAGTGGGTGAAGGCACTCATTTGAAATATAGCAAACAACTGATTTGCACTTTCTGCACTGCACGACTTCACAGAAATTCTGTGAAATATCTTTTGGTAATATAGACCCGTGTTCATTTTTTCCAGCAGATAAAAATGCAGAACAACAAAAAAATTCATGGGATGTGAAGGCCACAAATCCTTTTTGTTTGCATAGGCTTTTGGGAACAGAATATTTTGTTTCCCCAGCACATCTGACTTTGCATGAATTTTGCTTTTTAGGAAGAACGGACATTCTGTGTTTGGTCTGCAGATGGCTAAATGGATGATAGTCCCTGTGGGCTTTATAAACCAGGCTCTTGGCTTGGTTGGGAATACCTTCTTAGGAGACTGATGCCAGGTTTTGTTTTTTCCCCTCTAGTGTGCCTGGTGTTCTGCTGATCTATCTTTGGAGCAAGCCACTTGCCAATTCCTTGAGAAAGGAGATCTACTGGTAACTGACATTACAAAGAGTCCACAAGCAATTAAAAGAATTTTATTCTTTCTTCTGTGCTTCTTTTATCTTTGTCTCTTCTCTCTGGGCCTGTGTAAGTTTATTTAGAAGTCAGAGATATGGAATGTAGTAAATAAGGATATTTTGGAACAAGGTTCTGGCAAAAAATATACTGGATTACTGATTGTTGATGAAATATGAAAGAAATTAAGTGTCAAATGTACAGTAATATTTGGCTAGGTATAGACATTAATAGATAGTATTTATTGAAATTGCTTCTCAAAATCAGGAAATGGTTGGAAATTATCAGAAGTCATCAGAATTGATGCTGTTGCGATATTAATATATTTCCTATCTGTTATAATTTTACTAAACCTTTGTCTCTATTGAGTAGAAACTACAGAAATGTAAACCTTATTTACTGTGCGTGACCAATAAACAGATTAGCCAAAGACAACCTTCAATCTTATCCTTTTCCCCCAAAGAAATTTAAATTAGCAGGATTCTTTTAATATGATGTTAAAGGGTGGAAGAGTGAGAGAGAAGGAAAAATCCCTATTATATTACTTCACGACAGAATAGCTTGAGCATTTTCTTCCAGTAGTGACATACTGCCATGTAGTGGCACCTTATATCAATAATTACTTCTCATTTTGTTTAACAAATGTGGGGGGTTTTCCCTTCCATCAATCATGCCTGGTAAGCAGATGTTGCTTTAAATAGTACGACCAAAAATGAATTGGGTGCTGGAGGCTCAGAAGAGTGTTCTTTCAGAAACTGGAAAGCCCGTTTCTGATCTGGGAGTGCACACAGGCTGGTGTTACACCAACCACCCTCTGTTATTACCCTTCTACAGTGAATCTGAGTTCAGAGTTGAAGACAAACCTGCTTAGCTGGATGACTTTGCCTGCTTAGCTGGAAGTTTTTTTATGTGCTCAGTTGCTTTGAGTTTTTTTTTCCTATGTTTATTTTTTTACAAAGGTACTTCTGACCTCACATATTTACAAGCATTAGATAAAAATACTGGGCTAATAATTAAGGACGTCATTTCTGTTCTATAAACTGATTTGGTTTGATTTTAATAAGTGCTGAACTGGATTCCATCTGGAAATGAGGACCTCGTTCCTTCAAACAGATAAACACACTAGAGACTTTGTACAGCTAAGATGTCTGCAATTTTTTATAAGCTAGCAGAGAGGCTGTTTTATTTAACGATGTTAACATTGAAAATATGATTTGCTTCTAAGCTTAAAGGAGAAGTGCAAACTCTAAACCACAGGCTTTGTTAAGGCTTTCTAATTCTATTCCAAGTATTATGGAAGTCTGATGTTTGAATAAGGCCAAGTCATCTTTTAATTCCTAAACTGGCTCCCATAAAAGGCTAGAAAGTCTTTGATCTATGTAAAAGAGATCACCAGGGAGAAGCCTCTGCTTCTGTTTGTCCAAATGTTGCAAGGAGAGTCTCTAGGCTATAGCTAACAACTCGAATTATATTTGTGTCTTAGACAGACTTGTTGATTTGCATATAAAAGGGATTTCAATGGCAAAATCAGCTCTTTCATGGGATTTGCAATGGAGGAAAAAAGCTACTTAAATTTTGATCTAATAGACTGTCCTGCAATGATGTCATGTAATTAGTGTCTAGTGATGTAGATATTGCCTGATGTCATATTTCTAAAGTTATCTGGTATGTACATACCGAGGACGATAAAGGACGTACAAAACAAGGGTAAAGAAACATTTCCACAATGAAGCTAAAGGCATGGAGATGGAATGGAATGGAATGGAATGGAATAGAATAGAATTAGAATAGAATAGAATAGAATAGAATAGAATAGAATAGAATAGAATAGAATAGAATAGAATAGAATAGAATAGAATAGAATAGAATGGAATTGAATCTCTGGAAAGCTTATTCTAGGAGGAATAAAGAAAATTCAACCTCAATAGATGTGTAAAGTTTCTAGAATACAATTTCTATCAAGGTCCCCCTAATTTCTTTCATTGGTCATTGCAGACATAAATAGAAAGTACAGAACTAGGCTGATGAGCAGGTGTGATTATTTAATAGGGAAAAATGTGAAGGAAATGCAAAAAGTGCACTCAGAGGAGGGCTTCTGCCAGAATTAATTTCTTCTGCGTAGTATGCTCCTCTAATGACCACCTTCTTTCAGAGAAGGCCAAAGACACTGTCATGAACAAATCTTCCCAGTTTTTGTTTTCTCCCTTCCATTGACAGCCTCAGGTGGGGGTTTGGATAGCAAAGAAGAATTGTTCTTGCAACCCAGACCTTGCTGTTCTTTTCTTGAGGGATGCAGAGGCGATGATTAGTTCTCACAATCAAGTGCACGTACAAGGGGCTGTCCTACAGAAGAATGATCTGCAACCACGTGGTCAGACTGGCCTGGTGCTTATCTCTTCATGTCACTAGAGTCCTTGACCACGTGCTCAGGATGATACTTGAATTCTCGCCATTATCTTATTTTCCTGTTAATGATAGGAAAAAAAATATCATAATTCAGCTCACATGAGTGAACTTTATCCCTTATGTCTTCCTTCTCAGTATGAAATATAGCAACTGTGGAGGTTAATGTACATTTTTAACTGGAACAGTGAAGATGTTAACTAGACTAGAATTTGTTTCTTTTATTAAATACGATGCTTCAGCATGTTAGCTTTTACTGTTTCTGTAAGAATGATGTAACATCATGACCTCATATTAAATGCTAGTGCAAAGTACACCTGCTCTTTAACTAGCAACTCAATTCTTTTAAACAATGGGAATGTGTTACTTTCCTGTCTGCTCTTCTCAGAAAGGCACATGTGCCTCAAATACTGTCTTTTTAGACTGATGTAGTTGGAAAAATAAAGAAGATCATCTCTTCCTGCAAACTTTGCCTTCATTATCTATGTAATGAGTAATTGTTAGAAAAATGGTCTGGATAATCTTAATGGCATCTGAAGAGTTCAAAGGAAAGTCTACAAAGTTTGTCATTACTGCTTAAGTTGTCAAATCACACAAAATAGTCCTGGAAAAGACCTCAAGAGGTTATGCAGGCCCTAAAATAAGATTAGCTATACCTATCTTTTTTTCCTGGAAGATGTTTGTCTAACCTTTTCTAGTGATGGAAGCTCCATGACCTTCCCAGAAAACCTATCCCAAAGCTCTTTCTGAATGTTTAACCTTTGATGCTGTCACTACTTGTTCTTTCCACCATGAGCAAGTAGAACAGATGATTTTCTTCTTCTTGACAAGAGCTTTTCATGTAATTGAAGGATGCTATGATCTTTCCCCTCTTTGTCAGCAAACTATTTTTCTGTCTTTGTGCTTTCTAATCTCTAACCATTTTCTTTGCTCTTTTCTGGAGAGGTGTTGAAGCAAAAAGGTTCGATATCATTCTTCTAACCCTGTTACTCTCCTTTCAGTCTTCCTGCTAGTCTAGCGAGGGGAATAGATATAAGACTCTTTGGATCATCATGTTCTCTCCCAGGCTACCTGATGGATTTGCTCTGCTATTATTGACTCTTTTTACTTTTGTTAGCTCTTTACTTTTGCTGCTTTAAAAAAAAAAAATGTTTCTATGTTGAATATGAAGTCATGGATGTGACTTTAAAAAAAATATTCTTCAAAAAAGTTTTTTCACTTCTTGTCTTGCTGAACACATTTTTGTGCCTGCCTTGGTAGGACAGGTTAGACCTGCCCCTTCGCTTTTGAAAGCTTTGGTTATCACAGAATCATAGAATCATAGAATGGATTAGGTTGGAAGGGACCTTAAAGATCATCGAGTTCCAACNATCTTGATTTCCATATGGTGTGCATCTGTAGTTAACTGTATTACTTAACTTTGGCTAAAACATCATCACCAAGGCTCTGATTTAAACCATTAACATAAATAAAAGCATTATTTTTAGGGGATATCATTAGGGACATTATATCCCTTTGGTTCCTGCAGCCAGTTTTTTCTAAGACGTTTTGCCTTGTTTAGAGCTTCAGAATCACCTTTGTATTGAAACTTCACAGTTACTTAGCAGCAGGGTTTTCGATTTATTTTGTATCTGCACTTTGTATATTGACTGAACTCCACCCATTTCCACTATGAAATGTGGGTCACTTCTTTTTTTCTTTTTCCCTAAGCAGCTGTCCTCCTGGCAGTCCTTGTGGTGAACTTCTTCCAGGTTTGTTTCAGCCCTTGAACTCTACAGGACTGAGCCAAAAACTTTGTCATATAAGTCCCATTAATAATCATCTGTTTCTCAGGCTCATGGGATCAGTCTTCTGTTATGTGCTCTGACTGGAAACTCCCAAAGCCACGCCTGACGGGTGATCTCCTTGTAACATCTGTTCTGGGACTGTGCTGGTAAGTCATTATCAATTGACGTGTTGTTGCCTTGCTAATGCAACCCGTGGACAAGAGATTAGCTGGAACTGGTAAATGTAAAACTGAACATTTAGCGTTTGGGCTTTGGAGAAGCATGGCACAATATCAAAAGTGTGTGTCAAAAGTGGATGCTAAAATTAGACATTGAAATAAATTCTTTCCCCCCCCACCACAATGAAGTTAATCCATTGCTTTAGGCAATCCTGCTTCAGCAGGGGAATTGGACTAGATGATCTCTGTGGTCCCTTCCAACTCTAAAAATTCAGTGAAATTCAGTGAAATACTTAGTGCTTGCATGACTTTGAGATGGAGAGAAAAATTATTTCTTTTAAGCTTACTCTGTGATCGTGTAATTCCTGTGTCATTCCAGCTGAAAACCGAGGGCATATCCAGGTTGTATCTACGTAGTCAGGCAAGCACCAGATGAACTGAGTGTCCACGGACAGACTTGCTTACATCCCACAAACCATTTGCTGGCTAGTGATATTGGCTTACACTGAGCTCTGAACCAGTCCCCTGGAGAAAATCTTAAGTCCAAGCACAGTGCTTCAGCATGAGCTGAAGTTCCTCTTCGGGTACTTGATGATGGTTGTTGATAAGCCATCTTAAGCTAAGCTGCTGCCTAGCCTGAAGTGGCACTTAAGCACGGCACTCTCGTGACCTTGTTGCTAACTGTGTGCATGGTGGCTTGGTCAGCATATAAAATCTATTTTATGTGTATATATATGTATGTATACATTTTTATACACATAAACCAGCAGGTTTTGGACTTGTGAGTGAGGTAGAGCACTTGGGAGCATTTTGTTGCTCTGAATCCCTTGCTTGTGGCACCTCTTGGAATATATCAGTCCTGGGGAGGCATGTTAGACTTTTTTCTATACATAAATGCAGTTACATGACCTAAAATAGCTTTTTACATAAAAGAACATAAAAATAAAATTTTAAAGGACTTAAGTCAGATAACAGTATGAGGATTTGAAAGTGCTTTTGTCTGGAAAACCAGCTTGTGGTCTTGAGATAACCTTTAACATGGCTGTCAAAAATTAGCTGTCAGTCCTTAAGGATGTCTATATGTCAATAAGTCCTTCCCCTCCCCACTTACCAATGACTTTTGAGATGCAAGTGTTCATGCATGCGTCACCACAGTACTGAAGTCCAAGAAAGCAAAGCCTTGAGACCAGGGGCTTTGAGAATTGTCAGCAAAGCCATATATACATCTTGCTTTTATATGTGGAAAAAAATAATGGTTTCCTCTCATATTTGAATTTGAGGGGAAAAGAGAATTTTCAAAGGCATGAAAGAGTTCAGTCTTCTGAGCATGAATATCTAAGCAAGATGTGATCCTAAAATGACAAGGAGTCAACATCTGGGTATGTTTTCCCACATTAGCAACTGCTGTCCTAAACTGTGCTGTTGTATGTGATGTTAAACAGCTGCTCAGTTTCACCCCAGAGGTAAGAATATTCTGTATCTCACTTACATCTTGGTTTTTTAGAACTTATAGAGATGAAAAGCTCTCAGAGAAAGTGTAAAGTAGTAGCACTGCTTGGTACCTAGAAAATCATGTTTTAATTCAATAAAAAGCCGCTGACATATTATAACGCTTATTCTTGGCACTACCGTATTACATTATCTAACCACCGTTTCTCATTATCTACATACCAAATTGTTCAAGTCAGTAATTTCAGTCTGTCCCCACCATGTACTAGTGAAATACCATTCAAATAGCTGCCACAAATGTTAGCAGCTGGTCCATTTCAAGGTGCTGTTTCCTTTGTCTACAATTTACAGTAAGAACAAAATATATCCTGCCAAAAGTATCAACCCATCCTGCATGCTGGTGGCTTTCGGAGATGTATGTGCAAGCAGGGTTTCTTATCAATCTGCTTTTTGGGGAAGAAAAAAGGGTTGTATAGGGTCAGGGAAAGAATTCTCTGGGAGTTGTTCATATTTAATGAAGCTACACTCAGGAAGTTTAGAATGGATAAAAAAGACGAAAGTTTTGTAAACTACGCAGGCATTCTTCCTGTAGTGATTATACACAGGATACTGAAATGGAGCACACCAGTGCCTGTGGTTTTTGTCTTCATTTCTGTGTCTTAAATGAGATGAATCATGCTATTATACAGAAAAAGCATAGCCGTCACACACCTGCACTGAGCGGGACTTTCACATCCGTAATTCCCAGAAACCTTCATAATTTTGTGTAAACATGTTCATAACAAAGCAGAAATGCAATGTTTTATGCACTTACAGACAGAAATGAGATGTAATGGTGATCTCTTGCAGAAGAATTGCTAAAGTGACAATTATGGGTGTCACTTCTTTCAAAAGTTTCATAGTAAAAGTTTCTTTTGAGGGTGACTTTATTTTCTAAGTCCAGCTGGAAACGGTTAACCACTTTCCTGATTTCTAATACCAAACTTAGCTCAAAGTGTGTTTGCAAAATCAGCCGCTCTGGAGTTAAATTTCTGTTAACTAATGTAGTTTAAACCAATCCTTTGTGCAATTATATCTTTTATTTTTTCCTTCAAAAGGAGCTCATAACTTTATTCCATAAGAGAATATTGTGAGATGCTGCTTTCCAGTTTGTCTGAACTGAATTACTGCAAAAGATCTGGCTTGCAGTGTGAGAACTGCAAAGAATATACTAAAAATTCTTTCAAGTGTAGATCTGTAGGTATCTCTCTCTTAAACTCTATGGAAGAACACAACTGAAAATGGTATGGCGACATTTATGCTGCTTATTAACTATGTTGTATCTGAATCGTTGCCATAAAAGCCAAAGGCTGGATTCAAAAGGATATTATTGTGGTAACTGGAGCTGTATTTTGAGCTGATGGAACCCACTGAATATACTAGGTTGAAAAAGGATCTTATCCAGCCACTTTTGCTCTCTTTTCCCCTAGTCTTGTTTGAGCAAAAGCATGTGAATGTTCTCACAGTGAACCAGAAAGGGCAAAGGTTCACTTATTTACTACTTCGAAATAATAAAATAATCTGCAAACAAGCCTAATTTACCTGACATGCACATTAGTGAATTCTGCTCCGCTGGGCTGTTTACTTTCACTCATTGCAGGCACTTTTGGAATTGTAATTTAGTGCTGTAAGTCTTCCTCCACAGTAAGTGGTATTTTTAGAGTCACAGGGAAGTCCTACAAAGGGTTCTCTTGCCCTTGAGGAATATTATTCTATATTCACCTCACATAACGGCCTCTTTACATATTACAAATGTCATTCAAGTCAAACCAGTCTGGTAGTGAGTCTCCTCTAAATAAACTTTCTTTTATTCCCTTGGTCTTAAAGTCTCTTCACTGTCTCTTTATTTTCTTTGCTCTTTTGTGCGCAGCTAAGATTTATAAGGACCGCTGTTACAAGTTATACATTTTCTTACATCAGTCCTTTTGGTCTCAAGACCTTGGAACAGAGAATTTACAGTGGCCATAAAATGGACCCCCCAAAAATACGACCCACCTTCGCAAATGTTCTGAATTTGGTGCAGAAAACCAGTGGGATGAAAGGCTGTTCCCATTATTCTCCATGTAGAAAACCAGCTTCTGACTACCATTAAAATTAGCAAGGAGCTTACACCAACTCTCTTTTTAGAAGCTAGAGGAAATTCTCACCACTGTAAGAGTCTTCAGCTGTACCTTTGTAGAGAGCCAAGCTGGCTTGAGATCTGAGAAACTTTCATCTTCAGGAAAATTCAAGCACGGCTCCCAGACTTATGCTTAGGCCCGTGTCTAAGGGAGCTGTATTTCTTCATGGAACATAATGGAATATTCTAAACAAAATATGAAAACCTGTTATAAATAAACCTAATTAAGCATTTTCAGATGAATAAACAGTAGTTTTATAGCCCTTGCTATGAAATCTCATAATCTTATAATTAATTCCATGTTTAATATAAAAATGACAGTTTGATGGAGTTGCTTTGAGGATTAAGTAGGGAAATGTACCACATGCAGCTTTCCTGCTCCATACGCTACAGATTTTACATGGGAATGACATCACACTAAGTAAAAAGACTGGTCATCTATCACCTGGATAATATATGCTAAATAATGATCAATCTGGTACCTTGCATATAATTTCCTTTTTCAGAACTGAGCTCCCAAAAGCTTCACATTTCCCAAAATTGGTCATCTCAGTCTGAAGCAGCATCTGTACAGTCTATGAAAGGTAAGAAAGTGAAAATCAGACTTTGGTTTGCTTAGGATGTATTCCAAGATTATATGACTTGTGTGAGGTATGTTTCCCACTGTTACTAGCACACTGGATGAGATCTTAATTGATCTCTTGTTCTTTCTTTTCTGGGCAGAATGAAGCCTTTGAAGATGAATACTGGCTCATAAACTAAATGCTTTCAGCTGTTGCTGCTGAACATAACAATTCCTAAGAAGATTTTTGTCAGTTGCTTAGAGATTTCCTTGTTTTTATGGAGAAGAAAAGGTTGTATTTTAACCCTTGAACAACTCCTGGATAACATTACAAGTTACATTGTATGTCTCCAGTAGAAATTTAACAGCTGGAGAGGGGAAGCTTGCTTTAGTAAGGCAGAGCATTTAGAAATGTGAACGTATGGCTAGATACAGGATTTAGTATGGCCTTAGCATTATGCAGGAGGTCATACTCATTGATTAAATTGGTCTACTCTGCCCTTAAAAACCGTGAATGAATAAACTTAAATAGACTTAAATATTACTACCGTGTGTATACGTGGTCGCTGGGTCAGAAATGGTTGCAGGACACGACGAACATGCAGCACGCTGACACAACACACAGCAGTATCTGTCTCTCACAGAAAGCCATTTCAAGCCTTTTCTTTCCTTTCTTCCAGAAAGGAGTGACAGGCTACATGGTGCAGCTGGCAGATTGGCTTGGCTTGATAACGCACGATCAGAGCCTCGTGAAACGCTTTAGTTGGAAACCCCCCCAAGTACGTAAAATACGCTAAATGAAAAGCAGCAGGGCAGTGGGGTGAAAAGGAGTATGTTTGGGAGTCAGATGGGCCCGAGTTGAAATTCTCCTGTAGCAGAGCTTTATCTCTGCCTTTTTCTCTAATTTCACAATTTCTTGAATGTCCTTGCAGAAAGATACTAGCTTGCAGCTACGTGGGCACTCTTATCGTTGAATCCTCTTAATTGTTGTAATATATTTTCTTTTATGAGTTACTCTTCTTTTTCAAGAGCTTTGCTAAATTAAGTATGACTTTGGAAGTAAAAGGAAATGTTCTGTTTTCATTCCGCTATATTTTCTTACATATTTGTAAATACTTTCTTGTATACCAATATGAAACAAAGGCTTAGAACTGAGAATATCTCCACTACCTGATAATTATATTTAGTGCTTCAGTTCTCCTGCTTAATGCTTTCAGGAGAGTTGAGGCAGAAGTGGGAATGGAGCATTGGTTAGTAACTATAACTGGAATAAAATCAGATCTTAGTGTGCTGTGTTGACAGTTTTCTTGCTACAATTAGCTTTAACACATGACGCTCCACTAAATTTGTGGAGTGTCTGACCAGTATGTACTCCTAATATACCAGAGAATATGCTGAAGATGTCAATTCTGTGCTTATTTGTGAAACTTCTAAGCAGTTCATAACCGGTGTTTTGCCTTAGACGTCACAAAATCAAATCCTTATTATAACCCATGAGTTCCATATTAAGCTGGAATTCCAATGGAAATTCATGAGGGACTTTATGTCTGCAGGGTTTTGTAATGTGGCTATGAATACCACTAAGAATGTTTTTCTTAAAAGCTGGATATCCACACGTTCCCTATCGGTAAACCACTGGGTTGCTGAATTAAGATTTTATTTACCACTGGAATAAATACACTACCCAGTATACACATAGTCAGGAACCACATATGGGAACCATTCGTAGGCTATATCAACAACAGTTAAGTTGTTTGCTGTATTTAGTGCTGTATGCTAGCATTGGGAAGTAGGTATTTGAAATCATTAACTTTTTCTGGTTAATCTCTTCATCTCTTCCTTTGACCACCTTGTTCCTTCTGATCTCAGAAGTATTTTGTTGTCCAGTCAATAATGCTTCGAACCTGTTTTTAGAGAAAATTCTACTCTGCTTCAACTTTTGTGCTGTCAAAACAGATTTTGAAAAATTAAGATTTTCATAAAGGAAGACACACACAAAGCAGAGATATGATGGTTTTTTTACTGAACTCTCTTATTTGACAAAAAGTAGATATAGTGCTCTTAAGCCTTTTTTTTTTTTTTTCTCTCACAAGTATCTATCACCATGCACTACATAAAACTTCTGGAAAAAAGGAGTACAATGCATTGGCCTGACTTAGCATTTTATTTCTAATTTGTTACTTGATGATATGGGTAATGAGAAATGACCCTCTGCATAAAACATTTTTTCTGAATACTTTAATAAGCCATTTACAATTTTTCCAGCTTATTTATGGCCATAACCATTTGATACTGTATATTTTTAAAAAAGTTGATTGTTGGCACTAGCTGATACACCTGTCATAATATCTATTTACAATATATACACCCTCTCTGCCAAGTTAGGTCATAGTTTACAGTGTGGTAAGTACTGAATTCACAACATGGCACGATTCCGTACAACAATCTGAACTTGTGAAACCAACTAAATGGTGGTAATCTTATAGGGAGTTTTATTAAGCTGCAACTACACGTGGGGATATTGGAAATATGTTGCTGAAGTGAAACTGAAATTTATATAATTAATCATTTTGAAATGAATTTTCTTCTCTGTGTGTGTATTTTTGTTCAGGATAATTAGCTAACCACAGTTTGTTTATATAAGGTGTGTGTAATCTGTTTATAGAGCATGGCAGCTGACATAATGTAGCTCTTGGCGAGCTGTGGCATTCCCTTCCCACAAGTAACATTTGAAATGATAAAACAACATTCAGATGAATAACTCTCCACCAGGTAAAAATCATTACAGCCCACATTCTCCAATAATATTTTCAGTCCACCTTGTTAAACCTTTCCACGGGAGCAAACACAGGTACAGCCCCATTTGCTGTAACTGTAGAGCAATTCTTTGCCCAGTCCGAGGCTGCACGAATGTGTCTGAGGTAAAGTTTACTGTGACTGAGAAGTGTGTTTGTTGTAGACCAAAAATGTTATGATATGATCCAGACAAACAGAACGAGATTTGATTAGGGGATTAGAAACATGAGCCCAGGTCCCATGTCATTCAGATAGAAATATGACATATTAGGCCACGGGGAATTTGAGCCCAAGTATTTACCATGGCTGAGACTCACACCATTGTGCCCGGGCTCTGCAAAGGCTCTCTCCAAGATCACCCCATGCTGCTCAGAAGAGAGCTTTCAAAAACCTGGGGGATATCAGACTTCTCTTTCTGATGGCCCAAAAAATATGCATATTTTTCAGATCATTATCCACGCAAATGTCTTTATTCTGGACTGGTGTGTTTTTCCCTGAGGAATAATAAAGCAGGGACCATTTAAATACCATATAAATTTGGGATCACACTGTGGGAAGTGTTCTGCATGGAAGGGTCTGTGGGAAGGTGGACCGTGGACATTCTGCCCGCAGCTTCTGGGAGAAAGGCTGTGCTGACTGGGGTTTTATGTCCAGGTCCGATTTTGGGCTTGGGGAAGTTCGTTTTTCTGTCGCACAGTAACTAGAGCTGATGTGAATGTCTCCAGCTTTGATTTGCAGAGGAAACACTGGAGCCATTCGTAGGGATACAGTACACTTCAGCAGGCTCCTAGATGGACCCAAACCCCAGCAGGAAAGAAAGGTAACCCGGCAAAAGCGATGACTTTTGATGACATTTGCTGGCACTCAAACAGCATAAACACGTGTAGTGGGAGGACCCAAACTAGAAGAAATTCTCCAGTGAAACAGTCTGGCAAGGGTCCAAGGGCTGAGCTGTGAAACACCACCTTTCTTCAGTCTGCGGTGGTAAAGCCAAGGATGAAGATGAAAGGACAGCTAAAACAAGGAACTGTATTGACAAAAGAGCATGGAGAAACACTGCTTCTTCTTGGGCAGTGTCTTTTCTCCCTGGATAAAGCAGTTTTGAGTTCTTCGTGCTTTCAGCCTGATTCTCAGGACACAACAACAAAGCAAGAAGACAAAGAAATGCTGCTGGCTTTTGATACAGATTGCGGTCAAGGAGATTGCTGTCAAGGAGATTGTCCTCCCGCCCTGAAGGAAAGTCATTGCCATATAATATGTCCCAGAGTTGAAGCAATGCTGGTGTGTGTATACAAGCACAGATGTTTGATCTGGAATCTGTATGCTCTCCAGCCCATGGAACCTCTCACAGTCACCCCGTTGCACAGCCTGCAGGGTCATTCTGATGTGGAAATTCAATTTACAATATCCACTAATGCTGCACCTACCCCTCTGTGGATTTTTTTACATGATGTTTTGATCTGCCAACTGCTGGTTACTAGTGATTCAATATTAGGAACAATCTTTACACTGAAAGGGTTATTAAACATTGCAATGGGCTTCCCAGTAGCAGTGGATTCATCATCCCTGGGGCTATTTAAAAGCTGGGCAGACATAGAGCTTAGAGACATGGTTTAATGATGGTTTTCGTCAGTGTTAGGTTGATGGTTGGACTTGATGATCTGAAAGGTCCCTTCCATCCTAGACAATTCTATGATTCTATGATAGCACCTCTTTTGTCTCACCTTGGTAGCACAGCTTCCCGCTTCACCCCAAATGAACTCAGTGTTTGCCCCTTTGCCAGCTTTGAGCTGCAAACGCCTTCATGCCCAAACCACCCATTTCTGCAGAACTGTGCTTTTAGTTGAAAAGCCAAATGAGAGTGGAAAGGATCATGCTCTGCATTGAGTGAACTTAGTACTGAATTCTGCAATGGCAGTAAAAGTTGGTGGCAGATTGCAGTTAACCTTCCTATTGCCACACTGCTGCAATACAGGACAGGTGAAATGGGACAGTGACAGTTTTCTTTTTCTGGAAAGGCATGTCAGGAAAGATCCTTGGCTGGTACAATGATTGCCTTAAAGTGTATGGAGACTAATGTGCAATTGAAGACCTGCTGCAAGCAGAAAAGTTCCATCTTTATTGAAGTAATTGGAAATTTTGCTATTTAATTCAGTGACACAGGCTGTCAGTCCCAATTCCTTGGGACACATGAAACTGGAAGAGGTGTATTCTTCTTACTGAAGGCAGGGCTGGGATATATGTAGGAACAAAGTAGAAAGGCAAGGTGGAAGGAGGAGTTTCTTTCAAGATTCTTTCAATAGATTGGACTGTGAGATGCGTGCTGTGCTTACCAACACCTCCCATGCTGTACAGTATATAAAGCTGGTTGCAAATGCTCTTCCTGCTGGAGACAAGCCGCTATGGCAATGATGCAGAATGCAGAGTATGCTGGTTTCTCTGTGAGTAGGGTGTCCTCATACTCCTCCTTAGTGCTAACCTGTGACTGCTTAGTCCTCTAACTGGTAGGTGGGCGCTGAAGACTTCCTCATAGTGTAGTGTATCTCATGCAAGAGTGGCAGATATCTTCTTGCTAATACTTATAGGTATGCGTACCTGAAATATTTATCCTTACTTCTTTTACCCTTTTGGAAAGTATTTGTTGTGCATGTACTCCATCTTCCAGAAATGTCCAGGATTTGACCAGAATATTGAGAGAGGGGAATGGGCCATGACCTACCGATTTATTTCTGAGAATATTCCTGCATGATAGTTATGTTTACACTGACTGTATCCTCAAGCCTGCACTTAAAATGTAGATCAAACAATATTGCCAACATGAATTTTCCCTTATTGAGAGCTTCTCCAAATATGGAGTCATATCTGCTGTTCTGCCGGTATCCTTGTTACAGTGTCTGGTTTATATTTATGTGAAATTTCTCTTGTTAAAGGAAGAAAGAAAAGCATAATGGCCAATGTCTGGCTGAAATGTGGAAGGGTGGTTATTGACTCTATCACTATTTCAGATGGGTAAATGATAAATAAAACTACAAGGAGCATGGAGTGGTGAAGCCTTGGGTATAATATTGCTATTCTACCATTTCTAATATGTTCAGGTGACACTAAGATAGTCATCTAATGGTGGTGAATAGAAATTGGGCAGTTAAGTAGCCTGCTCTCAAGCTATTTAATATGCAATGTACTGCTCAGAGTCCTGTGACGGTGATGATATAGATAAATAGTCTTGCTTTGATTCATAGCTTGTTAATATTATGTGATCAGTTAAACAGCACAGAACGAATACATAAAATTATTTAATCATTTAGAAATCACAAAATTTACTAAATGATAGGGTAAGGAATATTGAATTTGTTCAGCTCTTTGTCATCGCAGAACCCTCCAAGCCATCCTTTCATTTTCATTATTGGGTCAAGTTACAGTGTCAAATCCACTTCACGGGCATTTATGAAAGGCACATTTAACAATCTTCATTAGGAAATATGCTCTGATTTTTCCTGAAGGCTCGTAAGAGATTGTACAAAGAACGAAATAATCTTAGGCCACTGATCTGGAAAGTGCTTTCTTTTTTGGCAGCCTTTATACTATAAAACAGCAAAAGCCCAGTATCTGTGATGTTACTCAGTTCAGTATATTTCATCCTCTTCAAAAGACTTCATCTCTCTGGACAACCAAAACCCATTAATCTGGGGAAAGAGAGTCAGCACTTAATAATAGAATGTAGCTTTATTGAGCACTTAAACTGTGTCCAGGAAAAGCAAATACACTCTGAATCAACCCAGTGCAGTGAAGTGGAATAAAAATGTTGCAGAGCTTATCTATGGAAGCATGTTGTCATTTTTCTGAGGTTTCTATCAAACTTTTAATCAAAACCAAAGCTGAAATTGGCCCGCGATACTGTGATCATTTTTGAATGTTCTGTTCTGTAAAGTCTAGCACACAGATTTATAACGTTTGAACACTAGCACTATTGCCAAAAGTCACAAGAAAGTTGCAGGCTTCAGACACACATCATCAGTCCATGTTATATATCTACTTCAGAAGCAAAGGGAAGTCCATTGGAGATGGCCACAACTGCACTCCAGTGGCTAGAACCAATGATGCTGATAAAGTTACAGGATGATCTGGGAATCGTATTACTTTAATGAATAGGAGGGAATGTATTCACAAAGAGCAGCTGCAGATGAGGTAGGCTAAAGGCCTGTAGTAGCTCCTGTAAAAGTCAGTGTGGAATACCTATAGTTAAAGTTCAGCTCTGAATTGCCCTACAAGAATGGCAGCACTGATTTAATATATTGCTTAGTGACATGTGGTTTTTCTATTCCTCCACTTTTTTTAGCACAGCTGGTCATTGTGCCTCTTACCTTTCCTACATACAGTAGTAATGGGAGAATCATACCAATATATATGAAGATAATCTTCAGGTATTGCCCATAATGCCTGTTGCACATACCTGAAGTTCACATTTCATACTTCTCCAGGTAGAAGGATCATAGTAATGCCATGAAATTTATTTTAGGCTTGCTCCTTGTGCTTTTGCCTTCAGTGCATAAAAAAAGAACATGCTTGTGTTCTGATCGACTGTGGAGGCAGACTTGACGGTTAGCTATAGGCAAGTTTCTTTTGTCTGATAATGCATCTGCTCGAACAGCTACTAATCTGGTGATTTCATATAGCACTAGATTTTATATATAGACATCAAAAAACACATATCTCATATTTCAGCTATCTTTGGTTTATATTAGAAACACAGAAATGAACACAGCAGCCTAAACAAATCCAGAAGAGAGGTTTTCCTACTTTTGTATGGATCTTAATATCATAAAAATGCTGTGAGAGGTATCAAAAGAAGGAATAAATACTTGTACATAATTATGTAATGTTAATGAAGTGCTTATTTAGTAAATTATACTAGCTGAACATTCGCTCATTAAAGTGTTTGAGAAATACAGGTTGATCAGAAAATACAAAACATTATAGAGCATAAATTAAGAAAAGAAGATACTATGATTTTGATGTATTGACACTTATTTTTTCGAAGCAGAACACTGTATGTGTTTGTGTTTTGATAATGGAGTAAGAGCAAAGAACTAACTTTACATAAGAAGTACTAGGCAATGTAAATTGTTGGGGTTTTTTGCTAGTGGGTTGACAAGTTAGTTGCTGGCTTCTAATTAATAGAAGTTAGAAATTATAAAGAATATGTATATGCTGATGAGATGAATTATTAAATTAATTTTGTGAGGCATACCAGATTTGGAGAAATGTATTTCAATTGGTTCACTCTTTCCTGAACTCCTATCTCATTGGGCACCGGCTTTGGACTAACTCCATCCTGTACTCAATTTTCAAAGAATTTCCATCTGGTTTCACGATATTGGCCCAGTGTTTGAAAGGTAAATAGGCATTCAAGCACACAAGATACTTTGCAGAGTTAACTGACCACGATCAGGGCTTTCTGAGACAGTCACATAGTCAGTTGGGGAAAAACTGACTCATTTATATGAAGCATCCAGCTTCGTTTTCCTTTACGTAGCCAAGACCCCAAATTACCCTGATGTGCTTGGCTGGGTATGTGATGAATAGGTTGGCTAGAGGAAGGAACTGGTACTGTCTATAATTTCCATGTACCTCTGGGAGGTCCATGTGAGGAAATCTCAAGTCATAATTTAAAGACTCTTCACATGAAGTAGTTTGGGATTATTATTTTTCTATTTTTTAAAAATAAATTGTATAAATTGGTTTGGACAGTAGGAGTACTAAATGACCGAAATTCGTTCGAAACAGAATACTGCTTCCTGCCTACACATGTATTTCTTCCCTTTTGATTCTTACCTGGCTCCTCTCCCTATGGCGTCTGAACAACTTAAGTCTTTCATGCCTCTGTTAAACAGCAGCCCTGTAAGTTAAGGGAATAGCGATGCTGACATCTAAATGGCTGGATGAGGAGACCTTCCAGGCTCCTGAGTCCTCGGTGAGACCCTACTGTGCACCAGCCCACTCCAGGCTTTCTGGAGAAAGAAAACCCAGAAGCTGTGGCTGGAAGGACACTGGAGTGCCCACCACTCTTGTCCCAGCCGAGCTGTGGTCCATACCATGACCCAACTCAGTCCAGCTGCTGCCATAATTGCCAACTGCTCTTACTCCTTATAAAACTCCCCGGAGGGATACAGGGAAATAAAACAAGTTAGTGAGTAGGCTAACCTTTAGAAGACCTGTTAGTAGCAAAAGTATTTACATATTCAAAATAGCAAAGGACACATTGTTTACAAATAGTATGTTTTGTGTTTACAGCATCCATTGAAAATCATTAGGTAGCAGGGATCACAGGACTGCTTCCAGCTAAGCCAGAAATACAAGAGTCAGCTGTTACTAATAAACTCAGATTTCAATTGATTGAATAATTATTTTATTCAGCCAGTTTTCTTTTGAAAATGGTTACATCAAATAGTTTGAAAACGGTTCCAGATGTCAGTTGTTCTTTCACTTTGGGAATGCATGAACAAATGGAAGATAGGTCATTTGATCAATAAAAATAACATAGATAAGTGTGACCTTCTATTTTATCTTAATATATCTGACAAGCAATTTTACTCCTAATGCAACTAAACCTGAAAGTTCTTTTCTAAATTTAAACAAAAACTCAACTGTGATTTTTCTGTAGTCAAAGAACACACTCCTATGTCCCTTTCAGCAACAAGTACCTCTGGATGTTTGGTGCTGAAAGCTTTAATCTGAGTACAGGTTCATCCTTCCTGATGCCATTCAGCATAATGTCAGGGTTTACTGAAAGTCTTCAGTCAAAACTATTAAGAACACATTGGGCTTTTGATTGAATGACTCTTTTGTGAATCACTCTGCTTCCTGTTGAAAATGTTGACTCTGGGTTGAAATTGCCGGAAAACCAAAAGTGCTGCCTTGGAAGTACTTTCTCCATTCTTCCTATCCTCACTTGCTTCTGTGTCCAGCTTCCCAGGTCAGATTACACCGCCTGTAAAGCATTTAAATGCCTCTTAGAGCAGGGAGATGTGGTTCACTGTGGAGGCAGAGAGGACAAAATGTCAGAGCAAAAAAGTTTACAAACAAACGTCTTTCTTCCCTCTTCTCCAGCTTCTGAGATTTCCTCTGAAATTCTGATTTACAGCAAGACCATGTTACTTGTTAACATCTTAGTCATATTTTTAACAGCTTAATAAGATTCAACAGCACTTTTTAAAAAGCACTTCAAACTATGATTCCTGACATGTAATTAAAAATAATTCTGTTCTAAGGTACAGCACTTCTGTAAAAAAAAAATAGCGCAAACAAACCCAGACATAAATCCAAACAACAACAATTCACTGCGGTCTATTAGGGCTTAAAACAGTGATATTTTTTTTCACTAGAGTTTCAGGACTTCTAATACAGTAAATGAAGCATCCATTTATAATGTCTTTCTGTGGCCTGTGAGGAAGTAGATACAATGAATACTGTAGTTTATGCTGACCAGCCACAAAGCAATGTTAATTTATGAAGATTAATGAGCTCTATCACATAGATTTGCTCCTTAGAAACAAAAAAGTTCTGGATAAAATCCTGGTTACCCTGAACTTCGTGGGAATATAATCACTGACTTAATAGCTTTGACTGTACCAGTAAAGATAACATGCTTGGGACACTTCTCTGCACTTCTGCCTTCAAGTTGCCTTCAGGGACTTGCTCCATGTCACCTCCTGAGCCCTGCACAGGACTCATGTGGGAAAGGACTAACTGGCCCAGGCCAAAGTCATGCCAAGGACTCTTCTGGCAATCAGCAGCCAGGCTAGAATTTCACCTTCTCCATCCAGTGTCTTTTAACTGAAGTGTAGTTGCCTCTCGTTCCTCTGTTCCTCCCATCATTTCAATAGCTGGAAGATTAGTTCATAAATAAAGGCATCGCCTGATTTTTTTTGTGCCAATACAGTTCAAAGGGAACAAGAGGATTTCTAGCAAAGTAGCTGGCTAGTTGAAAGCTGGGTTTGACTGAATCGCCTCCCTCCCTGCCCCCTGCCCCAAGCAAAAGAAATCTGTGGAGTAATAAAATTTTAAGTGTCCTTAAAACTGTAAATGTTAAGCAACTATTTTATTTAATTGCATACCATATGCCACATTTGGCACACATTAAAATCTGCAGGTTTTTTATGTGTTTCTTACCGCTCAGTAACTAGTACTTAGTTAAATATTTAATCTAAAGCTTCTTAAATACAGAAGTAGCCTACATGAGTTTATAGTGTCCTGTCATGCAAGAAAGGAAAAGTTAAAAGTCTGTAACTCATTAAAATTTTAGAGAGTCAAAACCCATACATGACCAATAGACATCACCTCCCCATTGGATCACTGAAGCTTAGCTCATACACTCCGTCGAACATGACATGATTTTTACGAGTGAAATTGTCCTGTAGAGCAAGCTTAATGCATCCTCCTATCTACCATGCATCTATTTGAAAACAAACATTTAATTTGCATGTGTAAACACATGCTCTTTCAGGCAGGGAAGCCTAAAAATATTTCCCCTAAATCTGCAATTAAGCATTTTAATGAATTTTCTGTTTTTCAAAAGTCTTCGCTGCGAATTATCTCCTCTTGACCGTCTGTTGTGTATCTTCTTCCCTCAAATACCACTCCAAAAAGATGAGAATAAGGCTTTGTTCTGTATTTTACAGTACTGATGTTTTTTCACATATAAGAAATCATAAAAGATTCTGAAGGCAGAAAGGGCTTTACCACATGCTAAATCATGTTAAAAGTTATTACAATTAATTTTTGTAGCCTTTTTTCAAAAGAAAATTGTTGCCAGAAGGAAGAATTTTAAACCACATAGAGGAGGAATTGCTGCGTTTTGATTCCCTCTTTCAGCTTGCAATGGCATGAATAAATTTTTGGGAACAGAATTGGTGCAGAAGTATTCCCTTAACAAAACCAGTTTAAAAACAAAACAAAAATCCCCAAATAAAGCCACAGTTTGCCAGAAACTGAAGGAGTAAGAACTCACAGCCTCTTCTACTCTACCTTTCCTCCATAGTGACAGGACATTTTCGTAGGTGAGATGCAAAATTATGGCAAGTTTTTCATTTGTATTTTGCCTCAACCACCTGCATTTTTTTTTTTTTTTGAAAGTAACTCCGTTGGAAGTATGGAAGCACCTGGAAAGAAAAGTAAGACTTGTGTTGAAAAATTAATAATCCATAAAGTAAATGTACTTGGGTGCCTTCCCAAGGTACAATGGAAAAGATCTTTCTCCAGAATTTCTTTTTTTTTTTTTTTTTAAATTTTTTAGGTTGAATTGAAATTACAAAGCCTTTATTTTAACAGAAGTCCCGCCTAAAGTCTTCCTCAACTCTGATCACATATGGCGTGCTTTGACTTTCAGTCTTTCTGATCATCAGGAGCATTAAATCAAACCATGATCTTGAGTCATCAAAGGGATAATATACCATGAAAAGACGAAGTTAATTCAATTTCAATAACTTTATTGGCAGTATATGGTGCCCAGGTACAGTAGAAGTTAATCAAGACAATGAGTATCAGACATCTGCTCACTGAAAATAATTTAGTATTAATTTAGTGTGGATTTTATATGCAGAGAGCTAACTTCTGCACTGAAACATCAGCTGTTTTTAATGCTGCTTAATATGCAAAATCAGCACTTTAGTTTGGCACAGATTTCTAATGGAACAGTCCTGACCTTGTATTAGATACTAAAATTGTGATTATGCAGAGAAAATAATTGTCTTCAGAAAGTTTGACATTCTCTCATGATAACTTTTAAAACTGTGGTGTGTTTACCACTGGGTAAACACTCGAAAATCAGAATTTTTTCCCTTCCTGTTCACATTTTATTCTTGAACAGAACAAAGTGTTCTTGATTTTTCATTTGTGGCTCCAAGTCATTGCAAATAGATACTCGTCTGCTGTGTAGCTTGCTTAGCAAGAAACCTGGTTGAAAGTTGAGTGATTCAGAGTGATTGTACTGACCTTGCAGCGCAGAATATTTCCTTCTCATTGAAAAGTAAATACTAAATGCTTTTAATTGAGACTGTAATGAAACAGTGTTTCCCATTTCAGTTAGTTCCCTTCATAATTTTTAAAACTGTCTTGAAAGCCGTCTTAATGGAACATTCCTCCCAGTAAACTGGTTTGTTAAAATATTTGGGCAAACCAAACATCTGAAGAGGCATATTGCAAATATGAGTCAAGCGGAAACTGAGGTTTTAAAATGTATTTCAAAAAATTATTATTTTTAAGTTATCTTCCTTTTTCTTTTTTTTTTTTTTATCAGGGTGTTCCATCAACATCATAATTTCTGGAAGGATAATAGCCAGGAAGAATTCAAAGCAAGTTATTTCTTGTAAACTATCTTCTGTTAGCTAATAGTGGACTCTCTTAACTAGCTTCTAGTAGTGCATTGACTAATGTTTAGGAAACAGAGTGAAAGAACTTAGACAGTCAGCATCCTGTAAACCCAATGTGTACTGGAGTTTTAACATAACAATGTATTAGTCAAAAAGGTAGCAATGAGAGGGAATCTGCAGATAAATCTAAAACTGCTTCCATAAGGCTTTGGGAAAATTCATGTTGACAAGTCCTTTCCCTTCCATAATGGCAGAGGCATGAAAGACAGTGCATTAATATTTTGTCAGTGGTCGATGGGTTTCTTTATGACTAATTAAGTGTTAGAGCTGCAATTATTCACATTTAGTGGTTTCCTTAGGAAAGACGGAGTTTACTTTTTTCTTTCAGCTCTACCACAGTTGCCTTCTTACACATTAATTCCTGGAAAGGCGTGAGCACTGCAGCACATATAACTGACTGGGGAAACAGGCTTAAGAGCCAGGCAGGCATAAATCCCCTTTCTTAGCTCTCTTCTGTGCTGTTGAGAAACCTGTAGGCAGGAACACTACAGCAGCGTAAGTTTAAAACTGTGGATAAGCCTCAACCCTTCTACTTAATGACATGTATTGCTTGTATGCAAATATGCAATGACCCGCGTGTCAGTGTGATTTTGCATGTTTTAGTTTATAATGCAGTTGTTAAGTACCAGATTCATTTCTCTGCACACACCTATTCAATTAGCCACATCCATAAATAATGCATTAAATCTTATTCTGAGTTTCCTAATAAAGCATGTTAAACCATTCCTTTTAATATTGCTATTATGACCTAATATAAGAAAAAAGTATTACTTTTTCCCCAAAGGGAAAGTCAAAGATTAACACAGCCTCAAGTGGAATCTTTGTGGTAAGAAGGAGGAGTAGAAATTTGGAGGGTTACCTTAAATTACCCCAGCAGCAATTAGGTTTCGGAAGTTCAGATTCACTAGTCCACTCTCAAAGGACTAAGTCTGCTCAAATAGCAGGCAATGTCGTGTCTGTAAATAGCATAAAATGCATATTGTGCTTGGCTTAAAGTTAAAGATATGGATTTTAACGTGGGATCAGAAAAAGGAAATCAGGCTTTTTAATTCCTGATACTTGGTTCTTCCATTCTGTTTACAGAAGCTTTTTGTCGCCAGGAGTGATAGACAGCAGAGGAACGATTTTTTAATTATTATTTGTTTTAGCAGACCTACAAACTGTGCTTTGACCTAGAGACTGAGATTCCAAAGACCTATTCTCCTTGGAACCACAAAGCTGAAGAAACACAGACAAAGTCATGAACAAGTGCAACTTTTTTTACCTGTCATTAGGAGAATAAAGCTTTTATCATCATTAATAATAAATGACTACAACAGTTATTGCTCTCAGTGTAAGAAGCTGCAAGACCAGGGTAATAAAGCATTCTCCAAAAGCATGCAACGGGGAGTAAAAGACTATTCTGGTATAGCGAAACAGAAATTCTTACCAAAATGGTGGTTATCCATTTAAACTGAATGATACCCAAGGAAAGAAAAAGACCATAGTTGGGCTTTTTTGAGGCATTAGAATCACAGTCGGCTGAAAGCTTTGAGTAATGAACCAGATGATACTATGTGAGGTTGTCCATCTAAGCTTCCCAGCAGTGAGGAATTTACTATAACAATTTATGGACTTTGGTTCCCATGGAAGGAAATATGTGTATGCCTTTCCTGATACGACTGAAAGTAAAAGCTGAAAGACAAAGTAACTGTTCCCAGGGCTTCTCACATTAGGCTTGATTTCTGCATTAATCATCTCTATCACAAACAGTCCTTGGCTGTAGTCCATGAAGACAAGGGAATGATTTCACAAAGCAGAGGAAGACATTTTTCATTTACTTGTGGATGTCCTCAGTCTGAAAGGTAATCTTTCAATAACAGAGAAATTTAATGTGAAAGCAATGCTATTGACAAGTAAGGTTAAACGGACTGAAGGAATGTCGAGTTTCACATCAGATCCTAAGTAAAAACACTTGCCTTTGTCCCCAATATGTTCGCAGCTTTAAACCCTGGAAATGTTAAGGCTAATCTTAACTTTCTTTCCTTTCCCTTGCCCTTCCTGGCAATTGCCAAACTGTTTAAACCAATCATGATACTCATCGTTTCACTTAAAAGGTTTCCCACAAAACTTAAAAGGTTTCCACAAAAAAAATAAAGATTCCACAAGTAAAAAGTCAGAGAAATACCAGTTGGTATTAATGTGCAATGTAATTCACAGCCCACACACCCACAGCTGGCTGTTGAGATGCTCAAAGTCCGGACCAACACACACAGTAAATCCACGTAAACTCATGTCTGAAGACAAAGACAGCTGATACAAAGTCAGAAATTCTTTTAATGAAGAATTCTGTAGAAATGACTATTTAGGCAGAACACAAAGGTATTTTTTTCCTGTTTCCACTGGGGACATTTTGCTCTGTGAAGCTGAAACAACACTGAGTTTGGGTTGTTGACTTAGTCTTGTTTCCCACAGCATTCTTGGGTGCAAGGTGGCCTAGAAGGACATTCAGCAATGGTCATCTGCAAGGCTTGGAGTAGGGTTCCTAGATCTGCCCATTAACTGGGACATCAATGACATAAGGAGTACTCCTGTTGCAGACAGGGAAATGCTGGGAGCCCAGGAGGTGAGCTGGCAAGAATTTAGACAAAGTTTCTAATAGAACTCGTTTTTAATCAAAAGATTTCCCGACTGGCCTAATATCACAAAATATTTTGATGACTAGTTTTGCAGAATAAACCCTTTCCATTGTAAGTTTCCAATCAACTTCAGTAAGTGGCAGCACCCTCATGTCACCTAGCTTCTGTTTTATCATTTCATTTGTGCTATGATGTGCCTGAATTGACATATTTTCCTCTGCAAGATGAGGTTATAGAGCTAATGAACTAAAGATCCACATTGGTTTGTTTGGGATTTTTGGGAAGGAGGCAGGGTCTAAGGGAGGGGCGAAAGTAGAATAATTTGGAGACTTCTGGAAGTCCTAGCTTCACAGTTAGACAAGCTTGCTCAGGGATGATCCAGCAAAGTTTTGAAAATCTCCAAGTATGGAGGTTCAACAGCCTTTCTCAGGCAACCTGCTGTTTTTATTGTTGCTACAGTTTGTGTCTGTCACCTCTTGTAATATCATTGTATGTCTCTGGCTCCATCTTCTCTGTAATCACTTGGCAGGTAGGTAAAGGTGACAACAGTATTCCTACCTCTAGCCTTCTCCTCTTCAGATTGAACAATGCCTGTTCTGTCAGTTCCTTTTCATACACCATATGCTCCAGCCCCTATTCATCTTGGTGGCTCATCACCTTCATGGTCCATCAACAACTGGACTTGCTCCAGTTTGTTGATGTCTTTCTTGTACTAGGGAGCCCAAGACTGGAGGCGTTACTCCATATGTGGTCTCACAAGTGCTGAATATAGGAGGACAAATGTTCCTCTTGACCTACTAGCAAGAGTACTCTCTTGTTAATGCATCCCAGTAAGTGGCTGTCCTTCATACTGCTGGATCTTGTTCACCAACACCCTCAGCTCTTTGTCTTCAAAGCTTTCTCTCCCATCAATGCCAGGTCTTTGCTTTTGCATGCTGTAATTTTATCCCAGATGTAGGATTTTGCATGTGTCCTGGACTCGGAAAACGGGAGATGCATAAGTTTGTTCTTCTTTCCCATCATGCTTTAAAACCCAGTTTGTAGTCACTGACATATTACTTGAGTAGTACAATCCAAATACTATTGTAGTCTCTAAGTACTTAGGGCTGTGACTGGTTTCAGCCAGAAGGTATGGCAGGGAAAAACACCAAAACGAGTCTAGAGATATTAATTTAGCTTTCTGATGTGAATGTTGAGTGTGTAGGATGCAAAATATATCCCTTAGGATAATGTTTTTTTCAGTGGGGTTTTCATTTTAACACCCAAAAGCTATAAATATTAAATGCACATCCACATTTATTGCAAATGTTACTGTGCATGCATTTGGACAGCTTTATACTTAGCTATGCTTGAATGAGACACAAAATCTTTATTTGCCTAAGTAAGCATCACTGAAATCCCTGCCAGATATTCAGGCACTGGATCTTAGTGAAGGGTTCCAAGACATGGTCAGCAGCTTCTGGGCTTAGATCCCTTTGCCTACTCAGCATTCAAAGAAACAGGATGAAGAGAGAGTCTTTGCCAGATAAGAGAAGGAAAAGCATTTTGCTATTCGGATGCACAGATGCGGAATTGTGTAACTCCATTTGTCTAAAACCACAGTCTGAATAAGCCTGGGTGAGGGTTGGCAGGTGGACACAGCAAATCAACCTTTGAAAATGTGTCCCTACAAACCCAACTGATGACTTGCAGCAGACTGAAGGAAAAATAAAAATGGTTGTGATGGCTTTTCTGCCACTTCTCCAGTGCACCATAAGGGGCCAAAAGGCTGCAGCACAGAAGTCCTATTACAAATCATTTGCTCTTCTTATTCCTGGTTAGCTTTTACCTTTTCTTGCATGTAAGACAGTAGGTGGGAAGAAGTCTTAGCAGAATTAAAATTGAAATTAGTAGGCATTTTCAGTGGGGATTTTCACTCCAAGTATGGAATCAACACTTCAGCTCTAACTTAAGCAGTTTAAAAGTGACTTGTCTTTTCCAAGACAGCCATCTGGGCTCTTCTGATCTCAGTGGTGAGAGCAGAGGTGCCTAATCTACAGGTTATTCCAGCAGGGTACATACATACCTTGGAGACCTACCCTGCTACTTTCACTTTTCCATTTTGGAGACAACTTTTACAGCTAGATATAGACTTCTCAAAGTGCTTGATTAACACCTCATATAATTTTGTGTGCTTGCAAGAGTTAACTACCACAGACATGGAATGTGATCTTTCACTCTACAGTGAAGTCATAGTGGTTCGATAGGGAGGCAAGTGAAGGTCTGCATCTACTTTTTCCACTGCTTAGTCTCAGTCTGTCACAGAGCTCAGGAAAAGAGCTATTAGACTAGGGGATGGGTTTGTGTGTTAGGATTATCCTTGCATCTGACCTAGTTCTGAATCTAATGAGGTTGATTTACCACCTAGTGGAAAGGATTAATGTTGTGCACATAAAACTGTTAACAAATGCAAAAAGTTTGACTGTAAAAACTTGAAATATCATCAGTTTTTCACGCACAAATTGAACTGGTACAAAGCAAAATATTTTTTGACCTCCTTCCGTATTTGAAATTGTTCATACAGTTGCTTTATTATACAAAATGCTTTGCTGTGGAATTGGAAATTCCTTGTGCTACTCCTTTTTTCCTTTGTAAGTCTATATTAACTCTTTGGATAGTGGAGATCCAAGTGCAACCATGTATAAGGCCCAGAACTTTCTCCCTAGAATCATCAGAACTTTTAAAAATTAATTCTGCTAGAAATTCTTAACAATAATAATGATCAAATAGTAATTTGATTCATTTTTAGTAGTTTTTTTAAGTTTAAAGTGAGCTCAGAAACACAGGCTTCAGAACTCCCATATCAGCCCTACCTCTTGGTTATCAGCTGAAAGTGCACTTCATAGAAAACAAAAAGCTTAACAATCCTAGAAAATCAGCAAGTTGTAGGTTTGTACTTTGTTTCAATGGCTACTTTTGGTCTCATAGTGCAACTTTGGTGACTGTTAATGGATCAGAACAAGAGAAGTAAAAAATGAGAAAGTGGGTGCTTTATTCTGTATCACAAACAATAAATGCAAACTTCTTTAGGCACTGGAGAACTCCAGCTGACTTACTTAGCTGGAAGGCTCTGCAAAGCTTTAAAAAGGCCATGCAATAACCATGGTGATCTGTGTAGGGCAGAGCAAAATATGTGACCGTTTGTCACATACATACTCTGCTAGAGTCACAAAACTTTTGTAGGACTGGATGTATGAAACAACTAGTGAGCAGTCAAGTAAAGCAGCCTGTTTCATTCAGTCTGGGCATAAGAGACAGTGATTTCAAGCCATTGTCTTTCATATTTTCTGGTTCCAGAGCCAAAAACCCACGAGAGAACTAAACTGTGGGAAATCAAAAGCAGATAATATGTTTGTATATTTCAAAGACCTTCCCCATGACCTCCCCCACGACCATAGAATCACAGAATCATAGAATTATAGACTTGCCTGGGTTGGAAGGGACCTTTCAGATCATCGAGTCCAACCATCAACTGAACACTGAAAAAAACCGTCACTAAACCGTACCTCTAAGCACTATGTCTCCCCGACTTTTAAATACCATCAAGGATGGTGACTCCACCACTGCCCTGGGCAGCCTGTTCCAAGCCTTAATAACCCTTTCCATGTAAAAATTGTTCCTAGTATTCAATCTAAACCTCCCCTGGCAACTTGGAGCTGGTTCTTGCTTAGTACTGAGCTGTCCCACTGGCTGTTCAAGCATTGGTCCATCACATCCCTGGCCTGGCCGAGAGGGTGTGATGCTGTGGGATAACAATGCAAAGTGCCTGCACGACGAGGGGCTGGCCGGGTGCCGAGGGCAGACCCGTGATGGATGCGCCCAGTCAAGGCACGGGATTCCCAGATGGGAGAGCAGCTCCGTGGATGGGATAAGTGCCCTCATTACTCACGGTCTGGACAGCATAAGTGCCTCCATTATTCACATGTGGGCCCACTGTGTGTTGAGGAAAATATGTATCTGTATTGTTTACTCAGTCACAGTGCAGCACTTTATCAAGTTTAATGTTGCTGAATTAAGTATGCAAGCACATGACCTTTTTAACCTTTTTTAAAGCTCTCCTACCAGGCTGGTAGATGGTTGCAGAACTTTATTAGAGTGACCTATTATATCACCAAGGCAAATGCTGTGCCAGTGCGGGATTTATGTCCTTTAGTGGGGGTGTGAATCAGATATAATCAGATGGAATTACTCTTGATCATAATGAACTACTCCATACGTTTGATTTTTTTCTAATGGTGTTCCTAATCTGAAAACAAAAATGGAAGAAATACAAACGAAACTAACACTATTTAAATTTAAGATAAAGTACAAAAGCAAGATATAAATATTTTGAAAGGTTGTAAGAGGTGAAGGCCATTTATTTTCTTAAATAATACTGTGTTATGGATAGTATATAGCCATCTATTTTACTGTTATATAGTACTGATGAAAGTTTTTATAACAGCACAAGTATATCACTTTTACTTGATATATGTCAAAAGAAAGTAGTCTGTATTCAGACTCTGAAACACTGAAGCTCTTTAAATAATTTTTTGTATAGAATAAAAGTTTTGAAAGCTTTTTGGGAGAAGGCAGAGGGTAAGTGAAAAGTCGCTTTGCAGCTGTACACATTACGTTTCACGCCAATGAGGACACCAAGGATTGAGTGGCACTCACAAGCACTAGTTGGTTAGAAAAAGCCCTCAAAAAGTTACACATTAACATTCACCAGACCAGAAAGAAGTAAGATGAAGAAGAGCAGGAGATCAGCAAAGCAACTGAGGGACTGGTCTTCTGCGGAATAATACCACAAATCAAAAAGGCATTCACGGACAACTTACCCAATGGCCAATAAGGAGATGTTAATTTGAGTGCACGAGCTGGCACCTTTAAAAAATTAATACCAAATTGTTTGGGGCAGGGAGATATATCTTCCCTTCATTAAATTTAATCCAAAATTTCTAGGAGCCACTTTGATAGCACTTAAAAATTAATTCAAGTTTAAAAGCCCCTTTAGGAATTACTTCATGATGTAAGTTTATCCATTTTTGGCATGGCCGAATCCTGTTCAGTACTGTTACCCGGATCATGGGCAAAAGCTGTGGAAATGGCTGGTTTTTCTGCGTTTATGTTGAAAATTAAGCAGGAAATCTACCTGAAATGACTGATGCATCTGCTAGAATGAGAAAGTGGCAGCAGCTTAAACAGCTTCTCCTCTGCTGCGAACAACTTCATTCGTACTGGTCGTCTGTAGGGATAGATGTCATTTTTTTCCCATTTCTAGCCACAGTCAGTGGAAAGATTCACAGCCGGGTGGGATGTGGAACACCTTCAAATTCAGCGCTGGCAGTTTATGTTGACAGAATACGCAGACTGTCTGCAGGGAAGTGAGGATGCTTAAGAGGCTGGAGGACTTCTTTTGCAGAGAACAAACAAGTGTTTAGACCAGTTCACTTAAGAGGCAAAGCAGAAAAGACTTGAGCCTCTGGTGTTCTGTATTGTCCGTGTCCCCACCTTGCTGTGTGGTCTGTCTTGAGTTATTTAGACTTTAGACTTTAGCCTCTTTACAGTCTTAGCACCCTGCCAGCACAATGGAACAGCACTCACCATCCTTCTCTGAAGCCCTGTTAAACACTCTTGATACCTTTAAATGGAAAACAGACTATATGAGAAGACTTTCTTATGATACAAATGCTAATTTCTAGCTAACTTGATATTTTTCTCAGATGGCCCTGGATTTTTTAAACCTGTCAAAGTCCCCTAGACCATACACAGACCTATTGGAAAGTCTAACAGACAATGTGAAAATGTTCCCATTGCTGAATTCTATTTAATAGGTCAACTTTTCTTGTTATTTATGCACAATATCAGGCACAATGTACAAATCAGAACTTATTATCACCGTGTTAGGTGCAATTCTTAATGCAGTGGCAGTGGAATTACCTAAAACAATAACCTTTCCTGCCCTTCCCCCTTCAGTCTGTGTCAGAGTTGCATCTGATGTTGTTCCTGGCAACAAACAAGCCTGAGTAATCTTGCTGCTGGTCCTTCTGCTGATTGGTATTGATTACTCCTCTCACCTGAACACGAGGAGAAGTCTGGATTTCCTTATTCACAAGGCCAGATGCTGAGAATACAAACATCCTCTGCTACTTCTGCAGTAACAATAAACATTCAAAATAAGCTCAGAGCACAGACCTGCTTCAGCCCATTTAAAGAGGTGACCAGATGACTGCCCATGACACATTTAAAGCAGTGTTCGACCTGGTGACAAATGGAGAATTACTATCTGCAGAGCCCAGGCAGCGCCAGTACTCATCTGGAGAAGTACCACAGCTTTACTCTGGAATACAAAGCAAAAGCACTCAAAGGCAGCCTGACTCTCTCTAGCAATCTGTCACGCACTCTGTTCCAATTTACTAATGTAAATTAGTAACTGACCTGACCAAAACATATCCTTCGGTGACATTTTGCGTCACGGTTATTTTACAGGCAGGAATTTTTCTTTCTACCCATCCTTAGCTGTGTCCTGCGTAGACAGATGCAAAATAAGGAATCCTATCACCAGTATAAACCAGAGTCTATATTTTCTGCAGTGCTTCATTCACTGGGAGGAAAGGAAACTAAGACTTAAGTAAGCAGTGAACCACCAGCTAACTGAAAATGCTGGTTATATTTCAACAATAAAACAATTATACGGAAAGCTATAAAGTTTAGGTATTGAATTCACCCTATACTTTTACAGTTGGAGGCTTATAAATTTCTTCTGCTGGGAAATATTAATCATGGCTGATCTTCCTCAGAAAAGATGACAGAGGGTAATAAATGTGAGGGAAGAGAAACACAAATCCTTAAACTTGAGCTAGCTCAAGCCACTTGTTTTGTTACCTCCATTGGCAAGCTTGTAGCCTGCATCTTAATTTCACCTTAAAAACAGGCAAGGTTTTGTCTCTGTTGATATTGCAAGTATTGACATTTTTACTATCTTCCTTTGTCACTCTAAGCAGTTAATTGGAGCCATCTCTTCTTCATGCACATTTCTAAGCAGAATCCCACAGCGCTACAAAGTTGACCTCCCTTGTGTTGACTGCATTGTTAACTATTCTGGCAGCGACATTACTGGGTTTTTTCTCAATTATTCACTTCTTTCGTCTGCACACACGTAAGTTGCTTTCACTTTGTACCCTTTCCCTAGTCATTTCAGCTTCCTCAAATCCTTGTCTTCAGTTGTCTCCACATACAGACAGCTAGATTCAGAATTGTAACCGTCTTGTTTTCACTGTTTTCCCCTTCCTAATTATCTGAATGAATCACATCTGTCATTTTTAATGCAGATGTACACCTTTATTTTATCTTCTTTTATTTTTTTGGTACAAGCCTCACCATATCTTTGCCAATTTTCTTTCTCTGCATAGATCACTCCTCTAACTTGTGATCTGGTACCTTTCAGAAAGAAAAAATGTGTTTGTGGCTGGGCAACATGGCATTTGGGCAGTGCTGACTTTATTTTCAGGTGCTTTGGAATGACAAAGTCTGGCAGATCAATTTGTGTGTTAACACAGTCTTCTTACCATTACTTTTCTCTATACTCCCACCTTCCCAACTTTCATTGCGTTTATTTGTCAAATCTTCATTTTAATAATGTTGCATGTTATCAATAGCAGCGAGTATCTCTGCTGTGACAACAGTAACAACAGGTAGGAAAATTGTGCTGAGTCCTGACTGGGACCTGTGGTTGCAGTGGAATAAAAGTAAAGAAGGGTTTAACTAATTTTCAGTGTTTGAATGCTGAGAAACCTTGGGTTCATCTCATGATGGATGGTAGCTTCCCCAGTTACATGTTGACACGTGACATGTTGATAATTTCTTCCTAATATTTAAATTAAATCTCAAGAAGAAATTCTTTGCTGTGAGGGCTGTGAGACACTGGAACAGGTTGCCCAGAGAAGCTGTGGCTGCCCCATCCCTGGAGGGGTTCAAGGCCAGGCTGGATGGGGCTTGGAGCACCCTGGTTTTTTGGGAGGTGTCCCTGCCCAGGGCAGGAGGGGTGGAACTCAATGAACTGTAACGACCCTTCCAACCTGAACTATTCTATGATTCATTAAGTTCCCTTCCAATTTCAGGCACAGTATTTTCTCCCCTCCTTTTCAGCACAACATTTCTACCTCCACACATACACATATGCATCATTTGTGGTGCAGTAATGAGGCTAATTCCACACATGGGTAGAGAGGAAGATGAATAGATGCAGGGGAGATAAAGTTTCATTGTAAGTACCGTGATTTACTGTTTGAGAGTACATTTAAATAGAAGAGCATTTGCTCATATGATATCATCCCTTTGAAGGGGTTAACTAGTATCATAGGCACAGACATCCCTGAGTGGTTTTGATATGGATCTAAAATTTGTCCCTCAATTCTAGCTTAGCAAAATTCTTGAGTTTCCAGTAGTTTTATATCTTGCTATGTACTTATTACATTTTACACAAATCTGCTCTGCGGACTTGCAATTTTTTATGGGTTTTTTTTTTTTAAAAAAAGGAAATTTTAATCCAGGCTGATATTTGACTGATATCTGATCATTGCAGCCAGCAGAGCAACAAAAATTCAAATATCTTAAAATTCAAGGAAGTTGCCTTGCAATACTGCTGTCCAATGAATAGCATGACAGTACAGTTAGGTACGTCTAATGTATCTATGACAAATGGTTCCATCAAAGGGGCCTGATTTTGGGTCATAATAAGAATTTTCCATTTCAATGTTTGGGTGAAATTCTGACCCTTCTTGCCAAAAACATAGATTTGAACACTTTTACCTATTGTTAAATGCCCATAGGGAGATCAGTCAAAACAAAGTAGCCAGAATGGTATGTCAGTTGGCTCCTGCCAGCGTCTCTTGCCAGCAATATGTTTTTCCTTTAACAAAGATCACAATTGCACCAATTGAGCTGACGTATCTGTGCTTGTAAAATTTGTTTTTAACATCAGGACAATGAAATTGGAAGCAAGCCCATTAATAATCAATATATAATAAGTTCGCACCAGCTGGTCTGAGTAAAAACCAGGCTTTTCATGGAATTAGTGATGATGACGAACAGTGACTAGATATGCTTATAAGGAAGCAGAATTCGGAGAGTGAGCAGAGAGGTGTCTGGGGAGTGCTTCATCAGAATGGGACTAGAAATGGACATGGGATAAGGAAGTCAGAGGGATACCCCACTTACATGGTTTCCCAGATGACTGAAGGATTCACCATGAATTGGGTTTGAACCCTTGTTCTCAAGGGCGTATCAATGGATGCTGGTGGTTATCAAAAAGATATACCCAGGCCCTTCACAGTGATATGAGGTAGAAAAAAGAGAGGCAATGGTGATGAATCAAAATGGGGGAGATTCCAGCTGGATACACAGAAAAAATTTTTCATTGTGAGGATGAAGAACCATTGAAACATGCTGCCTGGGGAGGCTGCGGCGCTTCTGTCCATGGAAGTTTTCTAGTTCCAGCTAGAGCAACCTGGTGTGAATTCAGTGTTGACCCTGCTTTGAGCAGGAGGTTAAACTGAAAAACTCCTGAGGTCCCTTCCCGCCTGATTGTTCCTGTGTTCTGTTGTATGATGAGGAATCTTGAACTTTCACCTCTTAGTTTTGTCTTGTCTTCTGTAGCCCCTTCACTGCAATCCAGAGTTTTATCATAAATTATTTCATCTAAAGTTACATCAGAACATTTTGGCATAACACTGATTTTTTGCAGGACTGCTATGACAGAAACATATATCTCCACATGTGTCTGCAGCTTCCCAGTCTGCAAGTGAATTTAAGAAAAACTGTGTGGAAAATGCATATCAGACACTGCAGCTTAGCCTGGTTTTCTTCCTGGTAACAAGGACCAGAATATTTTATTAGGAAGTTAGTACAGAAGTATTTTACATTTGCTTTATATGATCAATTTTTATTTAGAATTTTGAAATTAGATGTTTTGGGGCAGGGATTCATTCTTGAGAAAACTATTATGCTTGGTTGATTTGACCTGGAACACTCTGTTTTGATCCAGCTTCCTCTTATTTTCTTACTGTACCTTTTTGTTTCTTTAGAGGTTGTACTTCAAACAGCTTTTCTCTCTTACAGTCTGGACTCCTTGGAATACTACATCCCTTTCCTAGCCCAAGCACAAGAAGCATTTCTGCAGTTAATGGCTGGGGCTTCAACAGTAATTCATTTTTTCAGAAACCTTCTTAGAATAGAGTTCATGGTAACAAGCAGTGATTCTAGGACAGAGGCGATACTTTGGCAAGTGTGAATGTAAACTATTGCTGCACTGAAGAGGTGGTGTCTTCCTTAAAATTTAGGGAGGATTCTGCTATTTCATATGTCATGTAACTTCCTTAAGCTAATGATGAATTTCAAAGATCTGAATTATAAGTCCCATTTAAAAAGGGAAAGAAAGGAGAAAGGGCTAATGAAAGCAAAAAAAAATAATATGTCTCTAATCTCTTTTATCGAAAGCCACATGCTTATTGCACAACTCGAAGGTTTGCCAGTGAGTCTAGCACTTAACATCAGGTAACAAAGCACCTCTTCTCTCACCTTAGGTGAGAGAAGCAACACTTACCTAAATTAAGAGAAAGTTTGTGAAAATTATGGCTATTGCCTCCTCTCTAATATTACCCACACACCCCTAAGAAATTGCGGTAATCCAGTCTGAGAAGAGCATTGGAATCTAGTAAAAGTTGGTTTCATGAAAATGTTAAATATGATCTAATAAAAACATAAAATCCTGAAGATATTATTTTTTTTTAATTGGAATTGTGAAAAAATCCCTTATTTATTGATCATCTTTGAGACCATAACTCATTAATTGCTGCAAAAAATGCTCCAGGATTTTAATTTTTAGGAGTGGAGGTACCAGTTTGCACTGGCAGGCAGCTGAAAGGAGAAGTTGGCATCATTTGATGTTTTTCCTTTCTTATAACTAGTGCAGTAAAATCAAACTGTATCACTCTGCATTTCTCTCCTCCAACTCAGTTTATGGCTGTATTCATCCCTTTATTATTTCTTTTCTAATAAATAATGCCTCGACTGCAAAACAGCATAATTCAGAATGGAGAACTACCTTTAGGAAGGACTGATTTTCTACCGAGTGTGTATATTGTGCCACACTTCTGCTAAATAAAGAAGAGTCGCTATTTGAGTATAAAAGTCGGAAGGAGAATTTTCTCATTTCTGTATCATCCAAGGAAAATTAAGGCATCAGTCCTTTTCCCATTTTCCTTGCTGGCAGTACGTATGGGGCAGTGTGTGTGCAGACAGCAGGATTCTCATTCACTTCACAGTTTGTCATTCAGAAGAATTCCACTGTGTATTAAAAACGTGAATGTGAACATACAGGGTTGTGCAACTATAAATTGAAGTGATTTGATGTGTCAATAAAATCATAATGGCAAGCACTAAAGTTCTTTGGCTGTGAGTCAAGTGTGATGTAAGAGTTTCAAAGAATGACACAGTCCAGTTTTCTTGCCTGTTTATTACATTAACCCCTGAGGTTGCAGTCACCAGATGTTACTGATGTCTGAGGTACTCGGACACTAACAGATAGGTGTAAAAATGTCAATATTTCTGCCTTTCACTTGTAAACTTTCTATTCAGGAGTTAGTCCTGCATTAAAAAAATGTATATGTTTATGGTGACTATTAGTGCCATTAAAAGTAAATAAAACAATAACTATCCCTGAGCTTTGAGAAGCTTCACACAGTACAAACTTTAAGTAAAATACATGTAAAAAAAGCCCTGTAGTTAAAGCTACTCTTTGTTAATTTACCAAAGAAATTATGATTTCAGCTATTGCAAATGCTAAAAATTGGAGGGGGGCGGGGGGAGGCGGGGAAAGGGGGGCGTGTGATTTTTTTTTAATCCAGTAACTCCGTAAACCCCCTCAAACAGCCTTACTCTTTGTGCCAGGGCACCCTTTGTGGAACGGTCTGGATCGAGGCACTAAACCTTCAATGTGACCTCTCTACATTTAGTTCCTCAATCCCTCCAGCTTCATCTAATTCCTACAAACTCAGAAGGTTCAGTTCTTCTCAACTGCCCACGTATTCTCCATTTTTCAGAGGTGCAAATCTTCCCGTTAGGGTATTGTCTCACTGACAAGTCCTCCCAGTGCAGATCTGCCCTGAGAGAGTGAGAGGTGAAGCACCGAGCTAATGTGATGACATGCAAGCAACAAATAACTGGAGTAAGTGCGGGTGGCTAAAAGTCTGTTGACCTGCAAGGTGTTTTCAGAGCTGCACTTCTTCTTGATGACAGGTAGCAGTGATTCCAAGGAGCTGGAGTCCGGCATGCTGTGAAATTAATAGCTCACGCCAGTTAGATTATTTCTGTAGACCACATGGGCAATAAGAGGTTATTAAAGACAAGTGTGGCTGACAAACAAATCTGCGCCAGGTCTTCTTGTCAGATGCGCTCACCAACACCTTTCTTCTGTCAACAGCTTTACTGATCGCGGTGGCATTGGTTCTCTCTTTAATTCTACGTGACCCCCTGCTCAGAGACTATAGCAATTCAATTGTTATTCCCATCTCAGAAGCATTTTAAATTAAATGGATCTTAAGACTTAGGGCATTTAATTTGGTATTATTCATGGGTTCTACATGGCCTTAATGAAGCTTTAAGGGAACGAACAACCTGACTTCAGACACCTGAATGAAATGCTTTAGTGCCAGTTCACTTATCAGGGCTTGTCCAACAGTCAAATGTCTTACCCTAGTGTTAATTTAGAAAGTGTTTAATTAGGAGGTCTAAATGTAATGTGAATTGGTGTACAAAGTTTTCTCACTTAATTTATTTTGCAATATCTATCAAAAAAAAATGTAGTTGGAATGCTGCATGCGTCTCTCCCTCAGACAAGGCTCAGCAGAAATATCGAAGAGGTGCTATTATATGTTATTCCGCATACTGATCACTCTGCCTTGGAGTCCCTTGTCTTGTTACAGTTGGTTGAGTCTTGCTTTTGCTTTCTCTCAGCCAAATAAATCTCACTTTTTGAATTCCAAAAATAAAGCTTTTATTTGCAGGTTATTTTTCAAGGACATAAGAATGGCTGCATACAGATGTGCGAGCACCAAAAGCAATACAGCCTCTATAGTTTTGCTCCCTTTACTGTCTGTTGTGGTTTAACCCCAGCTGGCAGCTGGGACTGCACAGCCTCTTGTACAGTTCTCTCCCTTCCCCCCAGAAGGGTAGGGATAAGAGGGGGAAAGGAAAGGGGAAAGGAAAGGGGAAAGGAAAGGGGAAAAGAAAGGGAAGGGGAAAGGAAAGGGGAAAGGGAAGAGGAAAAGAAAGGGGAAAGGAAAGGGAAGGGGGAAG
>VXAK01008713.1:77630-91553 GCA_013399435.1 Arenaria interpres
CCTGTCCCCCAGCCAACCCCCGTTTATAGACTGAGCATGATGTCTATGGTATGGAATATTGCATTGGCCGTTCCATAGTTCTGTCTGCGCTCCTTCTCAGCTTCTACGAGAAGCTGAAAAAAAAGTCTTTGAAGAGTGTAAACACCACCCAGCAACAACTAAAACAATATGCATTATCAACATTCCTTTCACACCAAATCTGAAACAGAGTAGCCACTAGAAAGAAAATTACCTCTATCCCAGCTGAAACCAGCACACTGTCAACTGGTATGATTTATGGCTTTCTTTAGGGAGACACCTTGCTTTGCACTTTCTAGGATTTGCTTGGGTTGGATTTTCATGTGTTGCCTATTCACAGAAAGGCAAATGAATATGCCGTATCTTTTTGACAGTCCTGTGCAATCAGAAGATTACACAGCCAAGTGACAACACTTCACCACATCTGTGAAATATTTGGGTAACTGGGTAGCCCTCTTCAACTTCTATCTTCTGCTTCTACCCCAGTTCCTTCACGCTGCCTCTGCTGCCATCTCCTGCTCAGAACTTGACCAGAGACAAGCAGTTCATCTTGCTGGTTGGCAACAGGAACAGTCTCCATTCGTCCTAAAGCTGAGCATACTGTGGGTTGAGCACTTAATTTTGCCAGGACCCTCCTGAAGAGCACACCTGCCTCCTACCTGGAACAGGGAGAGGTAGCCTCTCTAGGTCCATCATTGTTTTAGAAAGGCTATTCAAGTGCAGGAGCTGGGGAGAAAGAGGAAAGACAGAGAGACAAAAATACTGCTCTCCTGTGTTTTCAAATTCTACTCTGACTTTCATGAGCCAGAAAACCAACATGTTTGGCCAAAAATCCCAGATGCAAAAGCCAAATAATAAAGATACATATTCTCTTGCTGTAAGAAACTATGAGTTATTTAAGATGGAGATCCTTCTCCAATATTGGGTCTTTGTCCACTGTGAAATTTCCTGACTTTTTGTGTCACTTGTTCTATGAAAACAGTCTCATAATTTTTGCGTGTATTTAGAGATCAAGTTGAGGTGAAAAGAAATATATGAAAATTGGTTTTATTAGCTAGAAGCAGATAAATCTGTAAGCTGGGTTTTTTTGGGTGTACAATACCTATTATGAGTATGCAAAGAAAGTACAGTGCAGTTTATTCAAAGATAAACTGTGCTGTATTCATGAAATATGTGTCTTTAAAAGAATTTAGTTCTTCGGGACTTGAGGATCTAGCCTGCCTGCTTTCTTTCCTTCCTTCCTTCCTTCCTTCCTTCCTTCCTTCCTTCCTTCCTTTTTCTTCTTCTTCTCTCTCTCTTTTTCTCTATTTCTCCCTTTCAAAAAAGACATGTGTGCATTGAAAAATTCCTATCTTGAAAAATGCTAATGAAAAATTGACCAATTATCAAGCCTGGAAAATGTTTGCTTTTGTAGAAAATATTTTTTTAAATAGAATTTAATTTTTTTTAGCAGTTCACTGTTAAAATGGGCTATTTATTCTAGAATTGTGCAGCACATGGTTTATTGCTATTTATATGGTTATATTGAATTTATATGAACTGGGGCACCTAAGGGAATGTTTATATTTCAGAAAAAAAATTGGACTGGGTTGAAATACAACATGAATCATAAGAGAAGTTTAGAGGCACATGAAGATGAATGTGTCCCTGGTGACTCAACAGAGAACATCTGGTAGGTGAGATGTTGTATAAATAAATACCTGAAAGGACCTTGGTTTTAACAAATATCACTAAAGCATAAAAATGTACTCCAAAAAACTGAGAAATGTATATTATTTTATTAATTTAGGAAGCATAGAATATATTGTGTATTTGTCTGATCATGCTGGGAGATTCATGGAGCTGACAGAATAGCTAACTGGGATGAAGTCACTCCAGAAACTCAAGGTCAGCTCCTTAGAGGAGTACTGGTGCAGTGCAGCTGTATGTTACCCACCTAAGGTTTAGGCATGTGGCAGCCACATTGACAACTGGAATCCTTCTCCAGGAATGTCCTCTCGGGAGATGGTTTTAGGGTGGGCATACAAGTAGTCGAAGACAAAGAGCTGTCCTGAAAGTGAGGTGGAACCTTCCCTTCTCATTTGGCTCCACCTGGTTTCTGGCCTCTTCTCTTTGGTCCTGCCAACTCTGGTTTCCAGCTGGGAGGTGGAAGCACTCAGGGCCACGCTGAAGGAGGGCACTTGCTCATCTCTCAAGATCCTTTCCATGCCTGTCCATTTCAAGAAAGGTCAATTATTGAACTAACAGATTTTAATCTGATTAGAGTTTGCAAGACTGTTCACTGGAAACCAGTTACAGACAGATAACTCAAATTCAAACCCAGATTTCCCTAAAAAATATTTTATCTCCTTAGCTGGGGGGTTATTTTCTATATCTGTCACTATAAAGAAATAAATATAAGATTCACAGAGCCTGAAAATTTGGATTTTTGATTTGGCACTTGACTGATAGTGAGAAGACCTTAGTTCTGATGCCTACTTCAGGGACTTCTTAATGTTTATTTTGCAATAAACAACCATTGAATAAAATGCACAAACATTTCATGGAACAGAAATAAGAGCCACAAGCAGTGTCTATTCTAGGAAATTAGATGTGCCTGGAACCGTTTGCTGGTACAGAGGCCAAATGGCCCAAGAACGGCCCATATTCATGCTACTAAACACTCTTACCCTGAACACAGGATAGCCACATCCAAACTGCCTTGTGGGAATTGTTCCTGGCACACATTAGCTCCCAAACTTTGTCCAGGATCTGTTTGGAGGAAAGCAAATTGGCCGCTGCCAAAACCATCCCAGAGTGTGCTCTGACAATGCAACAGTGTGGACACTCCAGCACTGGTGCCCAGGAACGCTCCCCAGTATGGGTCAGTTTACCAGGATAGACAGGACTGGAACCTTTTCCCTCACAGGTGGGTTTCACTGGGAAAAGAATGTTATGGTCCGAGAAAATGGCTCTGCCTCCACACATTCACCCTGGCAGACTCTGGCCAAATGTACTCTCTTGAATGAGACCTATAGATCTGAACCTCTTTGAGCTGAGGAAGACACTCTTCCACTGGAGTCACTGTCTCCTCTTCTGACGGGCTTTATTTTTATGTTGTTTTTTTTTTACATATCAATTTTCTCTTGAAAATCATACAATGAAAAGCCAGCTCTCTGTTCTTACCTGCACTTCCTTGGCAGCACAAACTGGTTTAACCTGGCAATGCTGCGGCCTCACCCTCCTTTGTGTCTCACTCCAAGTCCCACTGAGAGATGCATGCTGTCCCTTCTTTCTTGCCTGAACTGGTCCTCATGTGAGTGACTATGTGAGCTGGTTCTGGGAACAGATCCACCCAAAACTTAAATTCTGTGTTTAAGTTTTCAACCAGATCATTTCCCAGAACAGGCTTCATAGAATCATGGAATGGCTTGGGTTTGATGGGACCTTAAAGATCATCCAGTTCCAACCCCCCTGCCATGGACAGGGACACCTCCCACCAGCCCAGGTTGCTCAAAGCCCCATCCAGCCTGGCCTTGAACCCCTCCAGGGATAGGGCAGCCACAACTTCTCTGGGCAACCTGTTCCAGTGCCTCACCACCCTCACAGCAAGAATTTCTTGCTGAGATCTAATCTAAATCTCCCCTCTTTCAGTTTAAAACCATTCCCGCTTGTCCTTTGGCTCCACTCCGTGATCAAGAGTCCCTCCCCATCTCTCCTGGAGCCCCTTAAGGGACTGGAAGGGGCTTTAAGGTCTCCCCAGAACCTTCTCTTCTCCAGGCTGAACAACCCCAACTCTCTCAGCCTGTTTTTGTAGCAGAGGTGCTCCAGCCCTCTGAGCATCTTCGTGGCCGTCTGCTGGACCCATTCTAACAGGGTCATGTCCTTCCTGTGCTGAGGATTCCAGAGCTGGACACAGCGCTCCAGGCGAGGTCTCACCAGAGTGAAGTAGAGGGGCAGAATCACCTTCCTAGTTGCTTACTGCTAGTGTTCATATGAAAGGAGAGGTAGGAATAAACTCTTGTAGGCAGCTCTTAATTATGTAAACAAGTTCAAATGGAACTTTTGCAGTAGGTAGGCAGGAGGAACAACACCAAATCAGGATTTAATGGGAGAAAGAAAGCATCTGCTCTGCCCTCCAGGATGAAAATTGTTGAAGCACGCACTGAAGCAAAAGCTGCAGCACTCAAGAATCTTTATGTCAAACCCTCTCCTGCCTGCATCCTTTAAACACAGCAGAGGTTATTGATGGATTTCAGTATGATACTTTAGGAAACAGGCATATAACTGTGGCCTACCATCTAAATTTTTGGGCCTAAATTTTTCATAAGGAAACCCAGTTCCCAAGCAATCTGTATCCTTGAATTTTTCTGAAGTTCCCTTCAAGAAAGTGAGGTCTTCCCAGAAGAGCTATTACAAGCTAGGTATTATGTTTAATAGTAAGTTATTTAAGCACGGCTTTTCAGCATAAACAAAAGGTTCAATATTTTATTTGACATGAGGTCTTAATTTCTTGTTCTCTTTTTTTTTTTTTTGTAAAAGTACTTGATGTTGTGCAGTTGGACTTAAGCTGTGTGTTCAGTCATCAGGAAACAGAAAAAGACATGATGTATTATTGTGTAATTTGCTTAGTAGCAGGTTTTTTTACATGGGGAGCTAAAGGAGAAATGAAGCATATGATATTTGCGTATCTAAGAAATTGCAGCCTGTATTTGGGGTGCCTTAGGTTTTTCAGCCACCTAGTTTATTTGAATAGCATGTTCAGGTCTAGTCATCTGAAGAGATATACTAAATCTTTTTACCTACAGAGTCTGAAAGACTTCTGTTTATTGACCAAAATGGAAGGAAAAATCCTCCAATTTTTTTGATCCTTATCAAAATAAGCTCTGTCCATGTTAATTCACAATGTTAGTCCATAAGCATTTTTTTAAGCAGTAAGAGAGGGAACACACGCAAGTATTCAGCACAAAAATACTGTGGGTACACTTTTCTGTAAACATTAATTCCCTAATCACATGAAACTCTCCTTCATGTGAATCCAAAAGAACTATGTCTGGGCAGATACTACCATTTTCTTTTCCATGAATAGCTGATTTTTTAAAACAAATTCATTCCGGCTGTATTAATGGCTGTTCTGTATGTTCTTTGTGTCAAAATTCAGACAAATGTTCTTATTGTCCAGCAAGTTGGCAGAAACACTGAATATTGGAGAAAAATGGCATGTGACCTATAATTCCAATCAAAACTAATACTACTACTCAGACAAGGCCAATCCAAAGCCTATTTTAAGTCTGTGGGAGATTTTCCATCAACTTCAATAGGCTTTGGATGAAGTCCATGCTGCATACTGGCAACAAACAGCTCATTCACAAACTACAGACCACTGCTTGTTTGCTGAAATTTTGGAATGAATAATTTTGAATAATGAAGAAAAAATCCTCAAAATTGTAAGCAGCTCATGGGCAATTTGTGCAAAAGAAGGGGAGGGGAATTCTCTCAAAACAGTTGCTGTGCATTAGTAAGCTTACTTTGATATGACAGAAGTGCAGCAGTGAACTACTGGATGGTTGATGTCTAAACTCAGTGAGCATCTCTCAGGTGATAGGAAACATTGGCATTTAGGCTTTGGTTCATTTATTACTCAGTGCTACCTTACATATATTTCAAATGGAGCTTTATAACAAGCTAGCAAAATAGTTGGTGGCTCCTGCAGCTGGCAACTATTTAGTGCTAGTCTTTCCTAGCACCAGCATCACCAGTGCAGCTCACCAAACCACTTGGTCTTTATGTCACCAAAGCATTTTATGTCTTTTGCAGCTTCCTTCTTTCCTTGCTTGATTAAACTATTCCCACCCCTCAATCCGGTAAGCATATAGTTTAATCAGCGCATAATTACAGCAGGCAGACTAATGCCGGTAGCATGTCGTAGTGTCATGGCACGTATAAGGCTGGAAGACAACTCTTAGGTCTTCTGACCAAAACCCTCAGCTCAAAACAGGGTCAGCTTATTCCAGTTTGCTGACAGTCATGTCTGGTTCAGTCTTGAATATATCTGTGACTTTCACAGTCTTTTTGGGCATCTTTGCAACCCTGTTCTAATTATGGGGTACTGTCCCAGTTTAACTTTTCTTTCCCTGATGCAAAATCAGGATTTTCACTGCTGCATCTTGAGCCTGTGGCCTTTTGTCCTACCACTGCGTGCCTAGAAGGAGAGTCTGGTTCTGTTTTTTTAACAGTTTCCCATTAGGTCACTGAAGACTTGCAAGACCTTCGTCTTCTCTTTTTATGGCTCTCCCTGTATGCTGTATTCTGCAGGTGGCCTTCCACTGGACTTGCTCCAGTCTTGCATCAGGAGCTCAGAACTGGACACAATACTCTGTGCAGTCTCTCAAGTACTGAACAGAGGGGAAAAATCATCTGCTGGCAATGCTTACACTGTTCTTGAACCTCATGAGGTTCCCGTCAGGCTGTCAAGATCCCTCATATCTCTCCACCTAAAATACAGCATCCAAATGCAGCCAAGTAAAGCAAATGGCATATTTTCTGCTGATGAAGACCATATGGGATCCATTTATTGCTGGTTACATGGTTAGAGTCTGCCAGAAAATGATACCTACTTTCTGTCTAGCTTTTTGTTGTTGATTGCCAGGTCACCAGGTCTTCACCAGTAAAAATATGGCAATAATACGGCAATGAAGTCCTATAATGTCTAAAGCAGCTTAGCAGACACTGATGTGTCTACTGATACAATGTGCCAAGAGCAATTATGTCTCCAAATAACTTGCCTGTTATCTGTAAGATAACAAACTTTGACTGACTCTGGCCATTTAGGTATTTTTTGTGCATTTTGCATTTAAAGATTATCTAGCTTGGTTTGCCAAACCTCAGTCATTATAACAAGTAGAACTTATCAACTCTGTCCATATATGCATGCAAGAAATACTGCAGTTCCAGCTTGGTTATGAGTAGGTGCTGCAATAACACTGAAAAGATTTAGAACTCTGCACTGCCTTGCCTACTTAATGCTCTTTTCTGTGCTGATCTCTTTTCAAGATAGAGAGAAATGTATATATGGAGTAAAATTATAGATTCAAAATGTTCCCTTAAGCAAGGGGACAAAAATCCATTAAGGATCTTGCAATTAATCTGTTTTAAGAGTTAATCAGGTTCTCAGATGTGACAACCACACTTTCATTTCTGGCTGATTTAGGAAGCTGACTCAACTGTGTGTGATTACATTTGCTGTCATCTAACTTGGAGAAAACTTGCGGAATTTTTTAAAATGCCTAGACATTCTGTGAGCTGCTTAAAATGAAAAGTTTTGTCAGTCAAAGCTGAAAGTACAATTCCTTGACAACAAAGCCAAAAGGTGACATTCTCTTCTGAGCTGACTATTTTTCCACGATATCCGAAGTGCTGTGATTTGAAAGTTTTCAGCCTGCCATAAGTCTAGACTTTTCCCTAAAAATATGTTATATAGCAAGTAAGATGATGGAGGTTATTCTGTGCAGAAAAGTATAATTTGAGGTATTCTTGAGTTGGAAAATCTGAGTTTCTTGAGTTTATATCAATATTGTTTATTTCAGAGCTGTTGAAAAAAATATTATTTTGCTTACTTTAGGTGGACACAACCATTAACCTAGTGATGATTTTTTTCACACTTGTGAAAACCATAAAGAAACCACGGGCTATGATTCACAGAGAATGAAACTTTGCATTTTATCTAAACAGCTGTCTCAACTTAGTTACTTTCGACCTGGACTATTTTTCGGACAAGTGGCCTTCTTAAAAAATGTAGTGCCTCTCCTCTTCCTTCAAAACCAGAGAAGATGAAATGATGCAATTTTGGGAGATAGATTTCTTTCTTCCTTTACTTTGAAAGTAATATTTGACTTTTAAAGACATAAGTTTGCTGGTCATTTCACTTTCTTTTCTGTGGAATACCTCTGTCACAACTAATGAGGTTTCTGCTCTATTTCAGTGTTTCCTCACTCTCCTGACTATTAAGTCCCATTTGTCTCTTACTGATTTTCTTAAAATCTCTTCACTTGTGTCAGTATCTCATTTAACCAGGCTCTGAAGACACCTTTACATATAAATATCACTGTTATTTTCAGCTGGAGATATATTATGGATTTTTCCTTAGTAGATTGACTGCTTATGAATCCCAGAATCATAGAGTGGTTAGAGTTGGAAAGGACCTTAAAGATCATCGATTCCACCCCCGCACACCCCGCCATGGTTTAAGTGTTGTAAAGAGAAACACTGTTCTCTCTTTAGACACGTGCATGTTATAATGAGTATTACTTCCTACGTGAAGGTATTTGTCCAAAAGCTGGTTATGTATCCCATAATTCTGCCAAGTTCCCATAATCTCTTCTGTACCACAGCCAATTAAATAATGCACAAGAATTGTTATTGTGGACAGTTATACTGCCTGATATCATAACAGACCTCCAACATATATTTCGTGCTTTCTTTGGGATGGACTAGGGCATCATGACTAAACAGAGGTGAGCACACTTAAGCCTGTCAGTGGTGGATGTCTTCTTTGCTGGTTCATCTGTGGTCTATTCATTGCCCTCTGCTGGATGTAGCTTGGCATTTATTTGGGCAGGATCTGAACAGATTGTGCTGGTGTCTCAAACATAAGAATAGAAACACCAAAAGAAGTGCAAAGGGTCCCAGTGAGATGGGTCAGAGAGTTTATGTTGTGTGCCTGGGCAGCATGCATCTTCTCAAGGCAAAATTGATTGTCTTCAAAGAAAAATTCATAGCACTGGAGAGGATTTGATTCCCCATGGTGGAGCTACTTAGAACCAGCTTGCATGAAGTGTCTGGAGAAGAGAAGGCTCTGGGGAGACCTTAGAGCCCCTTCCAGTCCCTAAAGGGGAGCCTACAGGAGAGATGGGGAGGGACTCTATCAGGGAGTGGAGCGATAAGACAAGGGTTTAAACTGAAAGAGGGGAGATTTGGATGAGATCTCAGGAAGAAATTCTTTACTGTGAGGGTGGTGAGACACCAGAACATGTTGTCCAGGGAAGCTGTGAATGCCCCTTCCCTGGAGGTGTACAAGGCCAGGCTGGATGGGGCTTTGAGTAACCTGGTCTAGCGGGAGGTGACTCTGCCCATGGCAGGGGGGTTGGAACTCAATGAACTGTAAAGACCCTTCCAACCTGAACCATTCTTTGATTCTATGATTCTATGAAGAGCTTCTATGAAAATAAGAACATGGTCAATTTTCCATGTCATTAAATCTTGCACATCATATGATTCCATCCAGTCACTGTCTAGGACAGGGCCCCACTCTTGGGTGGCTGGTATCTAGTTAAGTCTTCAAAACACAGTTCGGAGAGGAGGGGAAAAGATGAGTCTTCTACACACAGTCTGTCTAATAACTGAGAGGTGAGAGCATTCAAAAGGGAAACCTGAAAGTGACACTTAGTTGACTACGTGGAAGTTGGGGAATGCGGATGAGACTCCACTAGGAATGAAGCTGCCTCTTCCCACTACAGAGGAGCTTGGCTGGGAAAGAGGTGTTCAACATGGGAAAAAAACCCTCAACAGTCCCCATACTGCTTTTGTGGGAGCCTGAATTCAAAGACTTAAAATAGGAGAACTTTCAGGACAAAATGAAGAGTTTACTGACATTTTTTCTTATTGGGGTTACTTTTTCAGATATTTTTTGTGAAACTGTAACCTATGCCCTACCTAAGTGACCATGTAACTTCTGAGTCTAGCACTTTGTCCTTGCATGCATCTGGAAGATGACTTACATAATGGAAAAATTATCGATTTTCTTTTCTGTTTTGTATATTTTTTATATCTTCAAGTGTTAAGAATATGATTCTAACTTCACTGCATGATGCTTGTAGTTTAGCTCTCCATCCCAGTGTCTGTCATCGTATAATCAGGGATTATGTGGCAATAAAATGGCATTTGATCCTAGATATTCAAAATAGAAGATCTTCATGCCAAATCTCTCCTCAGTCCTTATGCCATCATTCAAAGAGTTTTGCTGCTCTATTGCCAATGTGTCTTTTAACATAATGAGATGTGATTGAAGTGAGTTATTATTCCCTTCCTCTTCTTTTCTACCTCACTGTCAAATACTACTAATGAAGGAGTGAATGTCATGAGATGCTGACTACCTCAGTTAAATTCAGACCTTTTAGCAATAATAAGGCTATTACATGAAATATTAGATCACTTCCTGTTACACTAGGCAGCAGCCTTTTCCAGAAAAGAAAACATTTATATTTCCAACATAAAGAACTGCTCACAACATTTTCATTTAGTCTCATGGTATTGCAAATACAGCCCTAGACTGACAGATGAGCCTACGAACTAGCACCTGGCCACCTACTTTAACTCATAAACTAGCAAACTGCAAGCATTAAAAATGCCATCACCTTGCTCTCCTGGCTTGAGCTGTGAAAACTGTAATTATGTGGGAGCCAAACCAGTCAGGTTGGATGATGTCATTTTGCAGAAAAGGGGACTGTAGTAGGATAGTTCTGCCAGTTCTCTTTACAGCTGTTCTAGTGCAGGATTTGCGTGTAAAATGAGTGCTTCATAATTAATAGAGTAGTACAGGTCGGGATATCTGGGACCATAAGGGAATGTGGTGCAATAGGCATATAGACATGCCAAAGCTGTATTTCAATCTGCTTAAAGAAGAAACAACAAAAATCTTATGACATATGAAGCCAGCTGAATAGGGGATTGCAGTCATTTGTTTATGTTATAGTTATGTCTCTTCTAGAATAAAGGTCTGCTTTTACCGAGGCACAGGAGTTTCTTCAGTGAAAACACTGGGAATGAATGCATTTTGTCCAGTATAGTTGAGCTGCTCTTTTATCTCCTTTGCGCTTCTCCATATAGTGACATCTGCCTTTTAGATATGTCCTCTACAGTACATGCTGCAGCCTCCTACAGCAATGCCTTCTGAGAGATTTTGCTGAGGTAATTATAAGGTAATCTAGGCATCTTTTGGAGAGTTATGGGAAATTCTGAGATATATTAGTGTCCATAAGCTTTAGGAAACTTGTTTAATTTCCTCAAGAACTTGTGTAATTTTCCTTCCTGGAAAAAAATTCCTATGCTTTTTTCCAAAGTGAATGCCAGCTTGGAGACACTGCTCTCACTTCTTCCACTGCTACATGGGCTTTGCTAGAACTGTTGAAAAGCACCATTGAAGATTTGGGGAGATATATAGTGAGAAACATCACTGACAAAATTCATCATGACCAACTTATCTCCTGTGCAGGTAGAATCTGAGCAAAGGTAGTGTTAACTGAAAGAATATTTGTTTTGTTGGACCATGAAGGAGTCTGGAGCACAAGTCTTATGAGGAGCAGCTAAGGGAGCTGGGGTTGTTCTCCCTGGAGAAAAGGAGGCTGAGGGGAGACCTTCTCACTCTCTACAACTCCCTGAAAGGAGGATGTAGAGTGGTGGGAGTCCATCTCTTCACCCAAGGAACAGGCAATGGGACAATAGGAAATGGCCTCAAGCTGTGCCCGGGGAGGTTTAGATTGGATACAAGGAAAATTTTTTACACTGAAAAGATTATTAGATATTGGAACAGGCTGCCCAGGGAAGTGGTGGGATCACTGTCCGTGGAGGTATTTAAAAGACCTGTAGACATAGTGCTTAGAGATATGGTTTAGTGATGGTTTTTGTCAGTGTTAGGTTGACGATTGAACTGGATGATCTGAAAGGTCTATTCCAACCCAGGAAAGTCTATGTTTCTATTAATATCCTTGATTTTACCTGTGACAAGGGAACCATACAGTACTAAGACGTCTGGTATGTTTGGGTGTTTTTTAAATTACGTGTACATGCAGAACTCTGGTAGGTTGCATCATTCTCTCATTCTTCTTCCTAGCGATGTCCTCTTAATCCAGAAGGACTTCACATCTGTTGTCTACAAACAGCTTTTTAACTCGGAGCTGATGGCAGTTCTTGAAACGAGGAAGATCTGTCCATGGTCCTCACAGTACGCTCCTTCCAAGGGTGGTTGAACTCGTAAAACAACCAGCGAATGTTCCCGCAAAACAGTCTCTGGTTTGAGCTTTGAAATCAAATGTATCTCCATCAGATGATAAGAGGTAATACCATCACTTACGTTTCAGAGAGATGTACAAAGGGAATTTCTGCAATGTTTTCATGTCAATGAAGAGACGAATGTAATACAGCACAACATCCATTGGCAAAAGTGCAGTAGTTATGACATGGTGTACATATGCCTTTCATCAGGATAGTCCTACTTACATGGCTGAACCCATGAAAGGTCATTGAAGAACTTCCATTCCTACCATAACTCTGTGGTTGACTAAGAACTGTTATTGAAAGAAAGGAAGGAATTCTTATTTTTGGAACAGACATCAGAATGTAAAAGCCATCAATATACAATATAAAGCTACTTTTTGGTTGCAAGAATAGAAATCCTGGAAACTGGATAATGCCTACTGCTAATATGATGAAGAAAATTATGTTTGCTTTAAAATTATACATGCAATTAGGTTTTGATTGTATCACATGGTCTGTGGTGGCTGTTTGAGACTCATTGGATTTCCCACAGACATGATTTTTATCAATTTACTTGGAGCTAGAAATTAATAGCTAGCTTGACAAAGAGTAAAGTTAGCCACTATGTACTGCTGGAAGATATAACAGGCTTACTACAGAATACAGAATAAAGACCAGAAACAAGGATTGACCCGAGTATATTGGAGCTCTGATAGATCTTGAAGTATTCCAAATGTTTTTGCAATTGTTCACTTTGATAAGCATGTTGGCAATACTGTCTTGATAAAAATCCAGTGACACTTTGCTTACGATGACTCCCAAAATTAACCCAAACTCAGCTATGGTGTAATCTACATGTCACTGTCAATCAACATTTTTTGCTTGAAATACTTTTCCTCATATGAAATTAAATCCTATTTCATTGTTCTGCTGCCTATGATTGAAAAAGAGATATTATTTTGCTTACTGTAAATTAATTAGTTCAGGAAAAATGTAGGGAGAATGCAGGCTTACTATATATATAGGGAGAGAGTATATAGTATATATACTATATATTACTGTGATTCAGGTTGTACTGACATCAAGAAGCTAATACAATATAATAAATTGAACCTATACTTCTTATTTCCTTTAATGAAACATCTCTGCAGAGGAACTAGGTTTCTTTCTCCCATAAGGGCTTCCTCTGTATGATTTTTCTTGTTTTCTGAGTTTTCAGGTGCCTGAAATAGTCATAGCATACTCACCATGATATATGAATTCCTCATTTTACAGTTAAAGTTATTTTTCTCAATTTCATTCATGAGATACATCAGAAAAGCTAATGATGACTCCAGCCATTTAGATTCACTCCATTTTCTTTGGAGTGAGTTTCTGTTATTTTACATTGGAGGGTAAGAAAAGAAAGTCACATTTGTTTCGTTGACAATCAGAAACAGAGACTCATTAAAAAGAAGCATATCTGAATTACAAGATATAAATACATGGAAAACAGGCCTCCAATCAGTAATAAATTATGTATCCATCTATATCCAACTAATTTTACTTTTCTCTCTAAAAGATGTGAATGGCATAGTAGTAGTAGATAAGTTTAGGTGCTGAGTAGAAGTTTTTGACAGTGATATTCCAGTCTCTGGATTTTTTGGTTAGTGTTAAATGAGTGGGGTTTTAATACTCATTATTCATTATAATGAAAAGCTGTATGTTTAATGCCTAACTCAGTTGGTAACATGAATCGTCTTTTATTTTGTTTCATTTTAAAAGCAAGAAAAATGAAAGATTTTTATCTTCTAAGACAATGTTTTTACACTATTAAATGTGTATCCTGCCTTTGGACTCTCACTAAAGCTGTTTAACTGAAAACCTAGGATACACAATAATGTCATATAAAATAAT
>VXAK01008716.1:0-23738 GCA_013399435.1 Arenaria interpres
AAATATTTTGGGGTTTCAAAGTAATGAAATTCCAAAGAGTTAACAGCCTTTCTGTAGAGTAAAGGGCAGCTAAAATTCAATCAGCTCATGCACCCATAACATTCAAATGTAAATAGCTCAGGACATGCCTTGATTTAAAGAACAAAACAAAACCAAACAAAAATCACCACCAAAACCTAAAAGAACACACAAAAAACACAAACCCCTCCAACAACAACAACAAAGCCCCACACCTAAAATCACAAACTGCTCACACTAAGTCCCACTTGGACCATGAAAGGCAGAGGATGTTTTCTGTTATAAACTTTTCACCCCTTTTCCAATATGCCTTGCTACAGGAAGTCATATATAAGGGATCAATATAGTGAACTTTGTCAATGAAAAGCTAAAAGCTGTGACAACTTGTGCTACACCCAAGGACTATTTCCAGCTTTGCCTACTGCAAAAATTCTAGCCCTACAGCCATTCAAAACTGTGAACAACATATTAGGACATCGACTACTCCACGGCCCCAGCGACAGCAGCCATTTCCTACAGTGGTGAGAACTGACCTCTGCTACAGAGGTGGGTTCATGAAGTACCTTTGCAGTTTCTAACTTTTCATTTTTCCATGAAATCAGAGATCAGGAGAAAGTGTTTCCAGTAAGCCTCCAAGTGCTAACATCTACAAATCAGCCACGATCTTTTTCTCACAAGAGGACTGAGGAGTATTGTTTTCTGAAGAAGCACTTTTATGTGAGTTTATATTCTAATTTTGAGTACATGTCCAAAGAAAGGCATAGGAACTTGCAGATATCAAAGAAAACAATAAATAAACTATAACAATAACAATTAAATGCCATTTCTATCACACAGTTAAAACAGTTTCAAGCTAGAAGTCTTTTCTTTTAAATCAGGACTGAAGCAGTCTGCTTAACCTTTGATACTTAGGCTAGGACTATTAGCAAAAATGCAAATACATAGTTAGCTTTAAAAATGAAAACACATTGTCAGCTTTATTCTCCAGAGGCAGAAAAACTGTCAGCAAGCTCTCATCTGCAGGCTTTTAGTCATTAATAACTCACTCTACAATTAAACTAAGAAAAAAGACTATACTCCAGAAGCGCCCTAGGGCTATTTAGGAAATCAAGTTACCCATTATACCATACTAGCACTTTTACACGTTTTATTATTTCCCATGAAATAAATTCACCAGGCCTTCAGAAGATGAATTAGTCCTCTTGCTGTAATAAAGAGCAAGTCCATTAGTAATAGACTAAGTATTACTAGCTAATAATAAAGTTTCAGCCGGAAAGTAAACACTTCTTAAATATCTGAGCAATTGCATTTTGGGACAAGTTTTGCCCTTTGAATAGTAAGAGCAGAGAAACAGAAGGATAGTTCCTTTACTACCTAAAATGCAGGTGGTAATTTCATCGACAAGAAGACGACACACAAAGCCAAAACCTACAAATCTGAAGCTTAAATCCTTAGGACTTGACTAGGAAAAGAGAAATGAAACCACTGCCACTAACAATTAGTTTTACAGAACACAGTGGTTTATTTGAATTTGAAAAGTGGGAGTTTAAGTGTTTTGCCTCATAGGGCTCATTAAGAATAAGCAATACTATTCAAAACAACCTATACAACAGATGGCTAATGCCTTACAACAAGGAATTAGATAGAAGGGAGATTTTTGTCCACAATGAGAGCAGTCAAACATTGGAAATGTTGCCTAGCAAGGCTGTGGAATCTCCATCCTTGGAAACATCCAAAATATGGCTGGATAAGGCCTTTAGTAACCAAATCGAACTTTTAAAGTTTTTTCCAACTTCGAAGCTGGCCTGGCTCTGAACAGGAGGGGCTGGATCTGATGGGGTCCAGAAGTTTCTCCCAGCCTAACTGTTCTGTCATTCTCTCCTGCTCCCTAAATCTTTCCCTGCATTTTAATTCTTAAAATCCCTTTGAAGCTTTCCCAGTATTTAAATAGATGTATTCCAAGAAAATTAACAGTACCTTGTTTTGATTAGAACAAGAGAAATTGTCATGCTAAATTTTTAGATTTTGATCATAATTTTTTCTTCTTGTTTTCATACCCTTTAAGCATTTGCTTAATAGTAGTATCTGTTTACACAACAATGATAACAAGAAGTCTCCAGTGAGAGTGACCTAGTAAACTTGTTGCAGTGAAAGTTCTCCTTCCTTTCCAAGCACAGACTAAGAAACCACCTAGCACAATTGCTCTCCAGACAGATCAGCTAACCAAGCCTCCTGATAGTTAATCACCCGTTAATCACCTCCAAATAGCAACTGCTGAATGCATTTCTATTGACCTGAAATCTACCATGTATAACAAGCACAATAAATGAACCTTAATAAAAGGACATGATACACTGCTCCACTCTCCATGCCCCTTTTATTCTTTTTTCATTAGAGACAGACTTATTACTCCCAAGAAAACCGGGGGTATTAAGGGAAAGGCTTATGATGCTTCACTACATGAATTCTGAATGCCATTTAACTTGTATTCATACACTACCACACACTGGAAATGCCAAGCTAACTTTTATAGCAACATTAAAAAATTTCTGTGTGATAAATTATGGTATTTTTCCTAGCAATCATACTTTAATTTTAACAGTTTTGTATTATTCCGGTTTTGTATAATTACTAATCAACAGAACCACCAAAACAAAGCATGTATGAAAACATGAAAAATCCACACAAAAATTATCATCTACACTACCATTATTATTAAATTACACTATAGACTGCTAAAAGTAATTCTGAATTCCAGACCACCATTTTCCAAGGATTGTTGCTGGTCTGTAACAGTTAAGACTCAGGCTCTTCATAACAGAATCAAGAGTTCAACCACCAAATGGTTCTTTGAAATTAGCAACACAAATTCTACTGTTTCACACCATACTTAAAATTGATAGTCCCCTACTGTCTTAAGGCCAATATGCTATAGCAGCTTAGAAAGACTAAGACCTTCAAGTTGTAAATGATATTAATACACTTGGCTAATATTAGCCACATATGAAAGAAAGCTGCTGGAGCACCTAATGTAACTTCTAAGTTGGCCAACGGTTCATGGGTGTTGGTGGGGAACCAGATAACCTTACAAACTGGATGTTGTTTATGACTCTCCTTGAGTGGGTAGGAGTGCAGACAGACACCCATATCCTTTGATAACGCCTTACTGTTCACCATCAGAATGCAGCCTAAAACATTTCTCAGGTACTGATAAAGCAAGCCTGCAAATGTAACATTGCCTACCATTTGCTTGGACTAACCTATCCTATAGTACAATGAAATTTAACTGATGCAAACACAGGAAAACCACACAATTACAATCCAGTCTCCAATCCTGTAGTATAATTGACACAGGCAGGCACTTTTGCCTGCATGGATCCTTTTGCAGAACTCATAATTAACATGACTTCGCCTATTTATTTATATTTTTTTTTCTTTTCAGTTCATTTTGTATTCAAGTTAAAGCCAAGTTACTACTTTTGGACATGACATGACTGATGCCCATGACCTTTCATTTGAAGTCAATTAAGTTTATAGATCGCCTCTAGAGTAATTTGCCCAGACAGAGGAATCTTGAAATGTGTGAATCAACTACTGGTTGAGTCTACATCACATTAATGACAAATTTCTAAGTTGCAAGAAAAAATCATGTTGTCATTGATTATTATGACATATTTCTATGGTATTTATTTTCCATGTAGGCTGACTCTTTTAGGCTTAATTGCAAGACTACATAAGCATGAACATCTTTATGTTGAACCCCCCAAATGGTGGTGATAGTTGAGGGTGAGCACCCACAGTTCTATGGGAATTACTGGTGTGGGTGCAGCTGACAGAAGCATTCGTGGAGTCAAGGACTGCAGTTCAGCCAGTGAGTCGTTACTCCAAACAGAAGAAATCACTTGTATCTAAACCAAGCAACCAGCCAGGCATAGTTTGCTTTATTTCTTACTCATATTTGCTTTATATTTATTTATAACATATTTCTGAAATACATCAATACCTTCAAAATGGTTACAGCGCTGCCTTCTCAGTATTTTTTAGATACTAGCTTTTAGAACTGGTTGGAAAGAGTACCAATTGAATAGTCCGAGAAAATCAGTGCCATCAAAGTTCTGCAATGAATACTATTGGAAGAAAAATACAGTGTAATACAGATGTAATTTGGAACAATACCAACTTGGATTTGGAGCAATACCACCCACCACAAGCTGGACACACATAAACTCCCATCTTTTCAAGATATTGAACATTATCTGTGGTTTAAAACACTAATCAGTGTCTGGGAGATTTTCATAACGTCAAAATTTCACCCCCTCATACAGTTTAATTAACATCTTAACATATGAACTATTACATAAGAATCACAATGTAAAAGCAACTCTCTCAAATCTCATATCCCTTTTAGACTATTGCCCTGAGAATTCACAAGTGTTTAGTTATATACTCAGAATATAATTCAGTAACTGTCTAGACCAGCTATGTCTGTGATGACAATCAGTCAACAGAAGATCCTGTGCTCATAAAGACAGCTACGGGCCAGTTGGCATGACATCAGATTATATCTGATTTTCACCTTTCCTTGTAAAAGCTTGCAGAGAGCAAAAGTTCGAAACTAACAGTTAAAAATAGTCAGTAAACCAACAGACATGCTCTCATGTAGTGCCCTTCCTTCTAGCTAGCTCACTAATGTTGAGGTTAAAAGGGAACTGCAAGTTTCTTTGGAACTGAGTCAATATTTCAACACTTTTTTTCTCTCTTAATGAACTACCAAAGATAATTTATACTATGCACTGGTAATATTGGCAAGAAACATTTTGTTGGTAACGAACATCCTTTTAAGAATAGATCTAATAAATCAATGGTAAGCTAATATGAAAAAATGCTAAAACCACTACAGATATTTCCAGTCATTAGAAGATAAAAGGATGAATACTCTATTACATCACAGATTTCCGTGAGTAATACAGGTTAAAGGCATCTGCTGATTCACAAATCCTTTTGATGCATATAATGAGACACCATCAGGATTTTATTAACTGACAGAAAACACATTCAAGTAACTTGAAATGAAGGAAAAAAATTGTGATAAAGTTTTCAAGACGAGGAAATCCTTAGAAAAGAAGACATTCCTGAAAAGTGAAATCTGATTCTATTTCCTTACTTTTGCAATCATAGAAAAAAATAAACTCCTTGCCTTCAAGATTGAAAATTAAGTTAAAAGAAAATTAAAATTAAATTAAAATAAAACTAGAAACCTAAGTGATCACATTATTGTAACACATCATCTTAATTCAGGCTTGGAATTCACTTAAGCCTGTTCCTTTTTTTCCCACTAAAGTATCTAAAGATAGATGATTTTCCATAAACCTCAAAAATAAAATGTAGTACCTTCAAAACTATCTTAATTAACTTGGAACTTTGCTGTCTAATAAAAATAATCTCGGCTTTTAGTGGAAATGAAATTTCACTGATGTCACAATGTGAGCAGCAGACTCAATCAAGTCTACGGATCTTACAGATACCATGCGAACATCTAAGCCAAATCTTTAAAGTTTGAAATGGAAGCAGGATATATATACACATATATTTGTATGAATACATATATATATATATAAACACACACTTCCTCCCATCTCCAATGCTGCCACAGATAGTTCTGCAATAATGCAAATAACTCTGGCTCCTATAGGATTAAATGATTGGGACAAATGGTCCCACCAATCCAATTAGATGCAGAAACTTCAAAGACAGATGCTCACAGAGAAAGCAAGTATTTTTTTAAATCAAAAATTCTGGGAAGCATGGAGGTGGTTTTTTTATTTGTTTGTTTGCTCTTCTAGTCAGGGTCACCGGTGTGACTGGAAAGCAGCGACTTTTTTCACTATTGAATTTTGCCGTGTAGCCTTTCACAAAACAGAAAACTACACAGACCTAATGTAACCATATTACAGTAGGAATGTTGCAGAATAGTTGTATGTGAAATGCTGCTATAAACCAATCCTCCCAAAAGAAAACAACACGTAGAGAGTGACACGTCACACTATTTCTTTTGGATCTGATACACAAACTCAATTAATAAACCCATACTCTAATAAAAAAAAAAAAAAAGAAGTGGTAATATCACTAAGTAATATGATGAAAACACGCTGGGTAAAAGCACCATACCCTTAAATTCCAACATCAACCACAATTTAAAGTGTATAGCGAGGAAGCTGTCCAACGAGCATTGCCATATAAGCGTATTATTTTGGAAAAAGTATTTAAGGGAAACTTTACACAAAATTACTACATATCTCAATTTTTAAGCCATAACAAAACTGGTTAAAATAAAATAGAAGTTCATATGCATAACATCTAAATTTACCAATGGAGGCTGAAAACCCTTACCTGTCCTATCTGAGCATATTTTACTTTGATGCAAAGACTTACACAAAAATAGACATGATGATTCACATTGTTCTAAATATGAAAGCAAATACAAGTTTTCCAGCATCCAGCTTTCATTTAAGTAGTGCGACATACAGTGTAGCAAGCTGAAACAATTTAATACAACAGCTACATAAACTGAATAAAACAGCTTTCAAAAATTTTATTCCTCTGCCATGTAAGACATATAACCTCAAAACATTTTCTCTTCATCAGCTTCTTTTATGTTGAAGACAGATTTCAACTTCTTAAGACAAATGTACGTCTGATTTAATATTTATTGAATTTAATGCATAATACAAAGAAGTGATTATCAGAGGACAATACTGCAGACTTAAGAGCTTGCTGCACTGCTGCGTGTGTGTCCTTGGACAGTGTGGAAACACATTGCCCTTTTCCCCTTTTCATAAAATGGAAATGCTTTGTCCACAACCTACTCCACGGGAACGACGTTTTAATCAAATACTGTTTTCTTACAAAATCACAAGTGTCCAGAACAGAATTAAAGAATTATAGCTGGTATCCATCAAGTTCTCTCAGGGCTACAGTCTAGAATACTGCATCCAATTTTGGACCTCTTCATACAGGAAAGGCATCAACTGAAGTGAGTTCAGCTGAGGGGCACTGAGATCATCGGGAGCTTCTGCTCCATGAGAAGGGGCTGGGGGAGCCGGCAAGGAGGTAATCAGGAAGAATTGCCCTTCACAGTGGTGCATGACCGAAGCACAAGAGGCAGCAGGCATAAATTGAGACAAGAAAGCTTCAGACGCTGGGAGAACCTGTTTCACCTTGAGAATACAAAGATGTACCATGAGGATGGTAAAGCACTGGAACAAGCTGCCCAGTGAGGCCATGCAGTCACCATCTTTGGAGGCTTTCACTACCAGAGTGGGGAAAGACCTGAGCATCCTGGTCTGATCTCACCGCTGACCCTGCTTTGAGCATGAGGTTGCACTAGAGACCTCCCAAGGTCTCACTCAAACAAATTGTCCTACAATCATAAGGCTGGATATAGTTCCTATTTTTATCACAAAGCCAAAAAACCACAACCAAAACCCAAAACAACCAAAATACGTTTCACAGAACAGATCTTGCTAATAGAATAATGTAAAAATTCTATTCTATAATTCTATAAAAACTCCTCAACATTTAGGAAGTAAAAACTCAAATCGGCATTAAACCCTGGTTTCTTCCTTTAACCTTTAGTAACACCATTCATTAACTTCTTCACCAAATAATTAAATCCAAAGTTAATTTACATTCTACTAATAAATGTTCCATGAAAGAAGAGAATTTATGCAGCCTGGGTTCCTGTGGTTATGTGCTTTTTATCTAATAGGACACATGTTCCAACCAAAGCCCTTCTTGTAGTTAAGGACATTCAAAATGTGCATGGGTCTGCCCCAGTCCCTCTCTAGCCCTGCCCTTGCCCTCCACTGTTTCACAACGCTGTTGAGGTACTGACTGTAATCCTTAAAACCTCACGCCCTTCAGACACCGGGCTAACGAATAAACAAGGATATTAGCATCACATTAGCTGAAGTACCGTTTAATATGAAGAAACCACAATTCCCACAGTGCACACCTATTCTTGTGGGGTGGCCACGTGTATTTACTGGCACATATATTAATAGAGGTCCATTCATTAGTAAAAACTGTTCTAGCCTATCTTGTGGTTAATTCTGAAGTACTTCAAACTCTATTCATATACAGTTTAAGCCAAAAATAAAAATTTATAGAAACAAAGTTACTTCCTTTGGTTTGTGTGATTCTTGACTACTTCAAAGGAGTTCTTCCTTCCCCAATCTCACAACTCACTGTGTTAGATTCTCGTAAAAAATTAAATCACATTCATCAATACATTATCATGAGTTACTGTGTATTAATCACACTGTCTCATACCTCACGTAAAATGGTTCTGAGGCTAAAGCTATAAAGGGGATAAAACTTTACGGAAAAGTTATTTATCCAAATGTTTCCATCACACAAGTTACCCCACTGTGTAGTGAGAGACTCACGCTGATTCATAGCCAAAAATTAGTTTTAGATTAATATTTTAGGGATTGGAACTGTAGAACAGACATGAAAGATTCTCTTTTCAGATTATGCACAGAATTGATATATTATCCAGAAATGTCTTTTTATTTCAACAAAAAGCTCTTCAGCATTTTAAAAAGAAAAAAAAAAGTTATGGCTATTTTATAGCTATATCAATTGTTGACAACTTCAGTCAAACTTGCACAAAGAAACAGAACCTAGAGCCAACTTTTCCTTATGGAGATGTAGGAATACTCAGTGGCCCCAAGTCAGACAAGCAGAGAAACTCCTATGACATTTCCAACCAAAGAAATCTGCTGTACAATTAATTTAAAGTATTCGCTTCAGCATCTATAGAATGGAAAATGCTAAAATATACATAACACTACTAAACAGGTTTTATACAACCAAACAAAAAAACCCCAACATTAAGATATTAAGAATTTCAGCATTGTATTAAACTCTTCTTCATTATTTTACTCAACGTAGAAACCCAAGAAAATTGTTTTGAAAATGAACTATTTTGGTGTGTGTAATGCCAGAATTTTCTTCATTAAACATAAACCAATGAACTAATTCTGCAGAAAGAAAGCAGTTATTTTCAGTCATCTTGTCTCTCCTCCTCAATCCCCAAAGCCACCACTACGCAACCAAAACATGTCAAGTCATAACATAACCTATAGCAATGGGTTAATAACAATTTACATTATTGGCATAAATTATGCTGTTTAACATATTGAATGCCTAAGTATGGGAACCAAAAATAAATCAAATTTAAGAAAACTCTCATATAACTACATTCTGTGTTTAATTTCTTGAACCAATGTACTGCATTATCAGAAGGTAAAAATTAGATAATAAAATATTAAAAGAAAATGCAATCAGACAGCTGTGAGAAGAGTGGCACTGAAAACAACCCAAACACAGAAGAAACATTTGCATTTGCTTAGTGTCACTAAGTAGACACATCAACAATGCCCAAACAGACAGCTCAGAAAAAGCCCACAGTAGACACAGGTGATGACAATACAAAGATCTTGTGGCTAAGGAAAATAGCATAAGGATTGTAGAAAGAAACACATTTTCACTCTTTCAGTCTCAAAAATAGCTTTAGCTAGCAAACACATTTTTAAAACTACTGCGTTGGTTTTCTGTGAAGTGGTTCAGAAGTTTCATTTGTATCAGCAAACATCAATATCCATTATTGGATAGCATGCAGTCATCTGGGGACAGAACACACCTTCAGCTCTGAATTAGACTCTGTGTGACACCACATTATATCATTGGAAAAGATGAAAATTTCTTCCTTAAACACATGAAAAGTGCTATTATTTTTCAATGTAACCAGAAGGATGAAGCAACTACCAATTTTCACAATAAGCCTGGAAGTCAACAGCCAAATATAACAGCCAACACATCAACAGTAAAAACAGATTAAAACAAGCTCCTTAACTTTGGTTCAGGGAGCAAGGCTGCAGCAAAACCCAGCCAAAAGACAGCTCTTAGTACATCACACTATATATAGTGGAGTTATCAGCTACATTCCTCCTATACCACTTGAGCAGCATGTCACAGTGGCTTTCTCTGGTTCTTGTCCCGTAGCTCCACCATACTGAAACCCACCAGAGCAATACATTCTCACCAACGTGAAGCTGGTGCAGATAACACCTCCAAGAGTACAACAGCACTGCTCTGCTGCTGCTTTATTGCCAGGCCCTTCACAGCCCAAACGGCTCCACCACAGAGCTCACATAGCTGAATATCAGAGAAATAAGCCCTTAAATAATACCTCAGCCAGAGGATCTACAGTATTACCCACCTCTCACCTTTCTAATGCAAGGTCTAGTTCTCCACCATCGCCCTCAGTTGGCCAGCAACCTGGGAGGTCAGGCCCATGCTGGTTCTTTCTGACCTCAAACTACCACCTCTGATTGCCACGGTCAACAAGATGGCCAGAGCAGAACACAAGCACCGCTCGTGGAGTGTTCCAGTTGCATGTCTCGCCACTTGGCTGGCTTTCCTTGTCCTTGCTGATGCACAGGCAAGGGCAATGCTCAAGCAAGAGAATCTGGCAGCAGGCAAGCTCTCACGTTGCTGACGAGGCCTGGGGTGAGGACGGGGAGCGCTGGCAGGATTAGAGATTGAAAGAAATTCTGAAAACTTTCTCAGATCCTGCATTAACTCCTTTTGATGCCAAGCAAGTCTCTATCGAGCACATGACTGAAACTGGCAGCTATGAAGGTGAAGTAACTTCACATGAAGTAATATTTGTTCTTTAGGTAATTATTTAACAATATATACAACGACAAAATGCCTTTGAAAAATGGGCATCTTCCACTTAAAGAAAACTTTGTAATCTCTTGAAAATATAGGTATTAAATAATCCTTCACAATTCAGAGAATTAAAGGTTTTTTTTCCCCTGCAGATGCAGCAAGATCAAAAATAGAGTGCTCCAAAGCACCCGAATGAGGAGAGCCAGACTAAGAGCTAGACACTCCAGATAAATTCAGACCAGCACTACAGTAAAAGGGGTTTTATTCAATGCTAACTTTTAAACTGCAAACCCCCACCAAATGTAACATGTTAAATATTGTATGCATATACATTTGATCAAAAGGATTACAAGCAGCACAGTACTTTTTCGTGCTTCCAGTGCTTCAGCCGCATTTTAATTTACTAATTATAGAAAATGCACAATGTTTTAAAAAACACTTAAATAAATGTATAATCTAGCAATTTAATTATTTGCAAAAGAAGATTCAGTTATTTTAGGGGTTTTTTGGTGTGTTTGTTTTGGTTGTGGTTTACATATTGACTATTCTGTACAATTAAACCACCACCAGACATCAACATTGCAAGGATTTTTCTCAAGAACTCTGGAGATCTTCCTTTGCTCTCCAAAACTACATTTGACATTACAGCAATTGAAACCAAAGCTATGCTTTTTCCTACCTTCTTGGACAGTGTCCCACACTACATTAAAAATTTTTAGCTTTAACCTCATAAAATGTACTTAAGTTTATTTGCCTTTCAGTTTGTACAACTGTAAAATACGTTAACTACTCTTGAAAAAGAGTCCAGTCTGCTTTCCTAAGTAGTTACAAGGAATAATTTGTCTGTGCAACTGCTCACTTGATCTCTCATTCCTCCACATGAATTCTGTGTGCTCATGAAAAAACTGTAGCTTACTGCAACAACCTTCACAAAAGGGGAAAGAGCTCCAGAGCTGCTGTTTGGAAGCTGGTTAACTGTGACTGCCACATTCACCTTCTCTGGGACTTTATCTGACTACAGAAAATGAAAACTTTCAAATCAGAAACAGCTCCTCTAAGAGAACAGCAAGTAACTGGACAAAGCCTATATTATTTCCTCCTGATGATTTATGTTCTGCATGTAGAAACCTAATTTCAGATTCATTTCTATTTTAATTTCTCATAATCAGTTATTGAAATTAATCAAGGTCACGAATCATTACTCTGAACATTTGCTGCCCATACTTATTTAATTCTAATAAAGTGACCAGCAAATGACACTTATTCCTAAAATGTAACTTAATAGACACTGCAATTACACTGTCTTCAAAAAATAATAAATGTGTAGCACAGAAAAGAGTAAGACTTCAGAGTAACCGATTTTTGCTGAATAAGTCATCACTGACTCTGATGATGCTGCAAGGTTAAAACCATCAGTTTTGCATTATAAAGTTGAAATAATTTGAATTTATTGAGTGATAACATTTCAGTTATTTTGGATACTTGGAAATGTGTCTTTACAGAGAGATGAAGTTCTCCCACAAGAAAAGAGAAAGAAGTGTCTGAATTTGTAAAACTTGAAGGGAAGTAAGCTTTTTCTACATCATTAGCAGATAAAAGAAGTTAATGTTTTTGGCTCTGCTACACTGGGATTTGGGAGATCAGGATTTAGATCTTAGCTCTGAAGCAGATTTCTCATATAACCTGGTCGAGTAATCCTATTTTTGTACAATCACCATTTTAACATTTAAGACCTTCAAAAGAGAGAAAAGGTGCCTACCAATTTAGAATCTTAACCTCATTTGCAGCTTTTGGGGTGCTACTGCAGCACATACAAGCAAAAACTTTCATTGTAGTCTTTTTCACTATTGAAAAACAACAACCTTTCCAAAGAATTCCAGCAAACCTGGGAAGAGAGAACAGGCTAAGAATTTCTGGATCTAGCTAAACCAGATACATTGCTGTCTTCCCAGTTTAATTGTTTACAGATTTATGGAAAATCTCTTCCAATGAACAGAAGTTTGTTCTTTAAAATATTTATATCCAACCTAAATAATCTTTATTCTGAAGACAACATTTTGACTATATCAATTATTCTTTTCACTTCAAGTGTATGGATGTAGGAAGAAGAAGGTTGCCTTTTTCACTAGTGTACTTTTTCACAGCTGTGAGGTAACACACTGTAAAACAGGATACAATTCCATTCAAACATAATAAAGCCTAATGCATTACACTACCTAGAAAGCAAGTTTAGCAAAATTATTTGGTAAAATTAAATAACCAGTGCCATTCTTCAAAACAATCAACATTCAGAACCAATCAACGTTATCTGAAAACTTGGACCTCCAAACATATGACTTATAAATAAAGGCACTGAAACATCAAGTTCAGCCTAACATGCCCTGGAATATGTTTGCTTTTCTGGTATCACATACTGCCATCTAATTACTGTTCTTTGAAAACAATCCAAGAATCTAAATCTAAAGCAGTGATGCTAATACAGTAGATTAAATTCCAGAAATGATGACTGGCAATATTCATTCATCTCCAAGTACATAACTATATTGTAATGCAAACTACTGTCAAATCAGAATAAAAGGAGGGAAAATGCCCTGAATGCTTCTGAATAAGAAGATACTCTCTAGGAAAAATAAGATAAATTAATTATTTTAATCTTGTATGACACAGAATTAGTTTTATATACACAGTCCCAGACCTTGGAATTTAACTATTCTCAGACAGCTCACAAATTCTGCAAATACCATGTGCATATTCTACATTCTTCTGACGTGAACAGGTTGCAGAGTAAGACACCGTATTCTTAAGACATTAAGAAAAAGCAGCTGAAACTTTTTGGCGCCTTGAAATGTCTGGTCCTACATACCTTACATACCTACATACCTGTTTTCATTCTCAAATATTTCTGTTGACATGAATGTAAATTTTATCTGCATGAGAACTAGAAAATAGACATGAAAGCTATTTTGTTGATACATCATAAAATGGCAATTGAGAATTACTGTGGGAAGAAAAAAATCCAGTGGAGTTCTACTTAGAAATAGCTATTGTATTTTAGGGAAAAAAGCAGAAGGTCTAAATATTTTTGTTTTAAGTAACATGTAATTGTTATTTAATAACGTAATTGATTAAAGTTGCAACAGTAATGTTTCTGATTACTCACCATGCCCTACAGGGAAGGACAACAAAAATAAAGGGGGAGGGGAGGGAGGCAGGGGGCAGAACTGCAAAAACAAACCAAAAACTCAAAAACAATACCACACATTCCTATTTCCACAAAGAAATTGAACAGAACTTACTCTTTAACAGATATTTTACTGAAAATTGATTTCCATAACTTAAAAATAACTATTTCACTATTAGTTGTTATCAGTAATGGTGTCAAGAGTACTTCCCATTAACTGCGGGAACCCAAAATCTGCATCGGCAGAACACACCCTAACTATCCAGCTGCAACAGCAGAGCCACAGTACAACAGAGATCAGGCAGGTACTCTCTCCTGTGAATTGAGACCACCTCCCTGCATTTTATGTATTGGAGAGTCGCTGGAGGAAACAAAACAAAAAAATAATCTTGACAGCAGGATCAAGAATCATGCTGTTTCTTAAAAGCCCTCCCCACAAGTTTATCTGACGGAAGAAAAAAAGACAGGTGTACCATTGTCTTACCCTACCCAGAAAATCACAAATATAAAGAGGGTGGCCCCATTTTTAAGATATTTCCTGCTGCAGTTAACAGCAGATTCTTAAGAGGAGAAAAGTTACATGACATGTAACGCCAACTATTTTTGGAAGCAATGAACCTTTATCTAACGCCAAGTGGTGTGTATGAAAGACACATGCAAGACACCATTTTTCTAACTGCTTGCCAACGGAAGACAAAAAAAAGTCTTAAAGATTTCTTTCATTAAATCATTAATAGGCCAACCAACAAATAAATACAAGAGAATAACTGAACTTCTTCATGGAGCATCCTTTAAGTTGCATTAATAGTTTACACAACCTCATTACACCCTTGTAGACTTGATGTTTGTGTATTTGGTAGAATAGGTAAAGAGGGCACTTAAAATATCAGAAATATGGATAAACTCTATTGTCACCTTACATAATTATTAAAAAGTTATTGTAGACCACAAACTACCTCAGTCCATAAGATATTTACAGCATTACATGGTTCCAGCACCACTGTAACTCCACAATCAGTGAATGTATTTATAAGCTAGAGGCCACATTTCACTAATCTTCATCTGGATTCTATTCAAATTGCATTTACTCAAAATAATGGGATGCATATATAGCAAGTAATGACACTCCAATGCAATTATCACAGAATCATAGAACGGTTTGGGTTGGAAGGGACCTTAAGGATCACCTAGTTCCGACCCCCTGCCATGGGCAGGGACACCTCCCACTAGACCAGGTTGCTCAAAGCCCCATCCAGCCTGGCCTTGAACACTTTCAGGGATGGGGCACCCACAACCTCCCTGGGCAACCTGTTCCAGTGCCTCACCACTCTCACAGTAAAGGATTCCTTCCTTATACCTAGTCTGAGTCTACCCTCTTTTAGTGTAAAACCATCACTACACTCCCTGATAGTCTTTTCTGTAGGTCACCTTCAGGTACTGGAAGGCTGCTATAAGGTCTCCCCGGAGCCTTCTCTTCTCCAGGTGGAACAACCCCAACTCTCTCAGCCTGTGTTCCTCTGGAGCTGCCCAAGCAGGTTCATGTCTTTCCTGTGCTGAGGGTTCCATAGCTGAACCACAGTGCTCCAAGTGGGGTCTCACCAGAGCAAAGTAGAGGGACAGAATCACCTCCCTCAATCTGATGGCCACAATTTGCCCACTGAAATTTCAGAGTTCTTTTAAAATGTATTTTAACCAGTGCTCACTTAACATAGATCACCTGCACATATTCTTATCAATGACAACTGTATTCTAGATTGCTCAAGATTTGCTGTACTTGATAAAAGTATCCAAGCATCATGCACAGTTCATAAATTAGGTGTTCCACAAGATCTCCTCAGAACATTTTCAAGGTAGCTAGATATTTTCAATTTTATCTGACCTTCGTGTTATGCTATCTTGGAGTGGGATCAATTGAGTAAAGAAGCACAAGTGAGGATGCAGGAGCAATAAGGAACAGTATGTGCAAGGAGGGAGGGGAAAGATGTGTACAGGCCTGCAAAATGCCAAATGCCCATGACAAAATTAATTTTATGCAGTTGCCATTTAGGAACAAAAACCAGTTTGTAAGAGTTCCACAGAAAAAATTATCATTAGAGCTCAAAAACCAACTACTACCTAAACAACCATATGAGGGACTGGACTAGCAAGAAATTTTATGTCCTTCAACAGGCAAGCCGCATTGTAATACACACAGCCAAGGTCACTGGTTTTTCACACGACATTCCCTTAGGCAAACCAAATTCCAGCAACTAAAGAAAGTCACATAAGCACTAGAGGGATTTTCCTTGCTTCCTAATCCTCTTCAACTGAGATGTTCTCTTCTGTTCCTTGGGGTCCCAACTGTTCCCTGGAGCTAGAAGTACAGGTAATTCCAGCTCTCCAAAGTAACATCCTGCTCTCTTCTTCACACAACAACTAATGTGTAACCCTATTATAACCATTTACGCTGTATTCATATATAATTACACAACTTCTATAATCAAGATCACTATATATTCCCAAATTCAAGAATCAAAACCAAAGTATTAACTGACCTATAAGATTCCAAATAGAGCAGACTTTTTAAAATGCAGATATTCAGAATACTGAATGTGGGGCATTAGCAGCAGCAGTTGTTTCTACAAATTAAATCTCAATGGTATCAATTAGCAGATTTCTCAGGAAATAATTAAAATGAGATTAGCTATTCAGTCTTCACAACACCGCCTCTACTGCAACCTCCCTAACACAATAGACTTTTAGGAAACTTTTAATTTTCAATTTTCTCAGAGCCTGTATTTAGAGTATTATTTTGTAAAAGAGAAGTTTCAGGCACTCCTGTCTCCAAATATTGTAACAATGCTGCATACATATTGCTCCAGGCTCTCCTACCCGCAATCTCTCCTCACTGTTAATCTCCAAGCAAGACTTTCACTTTATATGCTTTCAGTCCAACCAGCCTGCCACACCACTGTGTACACTACAGAATTCCTGAATTAGAGGCAGACAGACAGACTGCACAGACATATTTTATCTTCTGAAAAACAGCTGAAGTTCAAGACACATCCATCTCAACCTTCCTTAAGAATGTTTTCCACTAACTTTCCACACTCTTCATTCATGGAAAACTATCAGGCACCTGCAACAACCTGGCACCAAAATGTACAGAGAGAAAGAGAATGTAAGCCCTTGAGATACAGAATAACATTGCTCTGGTACACTTCCCCTTCCTTATTCTGTTTTCTTCATCTCTACCAGGGATACCATTTTAGATACTGAGCTGTTTTAATTCATAAACATTTTCTTGTTACTGAAAAATCAGAATGACCAAAGAGGGAAAATTGTACTACAGCATCGCAGTATTTGCATTGTGGAGTTTCCAAGAGCAAACTTTAACAGCTAATACATCTAAAAAGTATGAATAAAATTTATTACAACTAAACCTATGAAATCTACTTAAACATCCTCAAAAATCTGAATTATAGTAGTTAACAATTCCTGATCATAAATTAAGAACTACTAAAATGCAGGCAGCAAAGTACAGATTAAGGTAGAACTTGTAAGATGCCATTTTTTCTTGGCTTGTGTACGCATTTGTCCATCTACTATTTTGTGGTTAAACGTCTAATCACATTATTTTAACTGCCAAGAAGCAGATTTCCTACAGAAGACTAAGAAAGAAGTGTTATAGGCCCTTATTAGCATTATCCAATGTGAAATATGGTTATTTTATACAAAAAGCAAAGATTGTATCATTTGCTGACTGGATCACAAAACAGTTTTGCTTCATGCTGCATATATTCACCATATTAAAAGAAACTTTGTTTTGAAATACTTCCATTTATTTTTCTTTAAATGACAAACCTCTGCGTGCATTCTCTTCCTCTCTGTATCCAAGGCTAGAATCTCCCACCACATTTTCTGAAACAGAACTCTGTACCTTATTTGAATTAAAATGCCTAGAAATGACTCATCACACTAAAAACTCTCTTAATGTAAACTAATTATAACGGACACTATGAATACAGTAGCAGAAGCAATTTTGATACTGAGAAAATAACTCACAAATGTACGAAACATAGGTAAAAATCCCAAAACCAAACCAAAACAAACAACCGTAAAAGCCACCAAACAAACAAAATAATGTTTAAATTATTAACCAGAAAGTGTATCATATTCATCAAGAAGGAAAAAATGATGCAGTGACAGAGGCTGCGAGTTCCAAGGAACCGCAAGACTTTTACAACAGTACAATAATACCCTTTGCATAGTTGAGACCTATCAACGGTATCATCTGAAAGTCCAAATTGCAGCACTGGTACTGTTTAAACTACCTAGTGGACAAACAGATCAGTGAAAATGAAACCTGGAAAAACTGAGATGTCATTTACCTACAGCAATATAAAAACTGATTAAAGGCATGCTCAATTTACAAACACTTCAAATGGGACAACTCACATTTCTCAGTGTTTGAGGAATTTAAACCACCAACCAGTATGTTTCCTTCTGTCAGTCTGTAAAGGAATATTATGAGCCTTTTTGTAAAAAGGCATCTTAAGAATGAATACTCATGGGATGAGTTAAAACTGAGAGAGGTAATCTTAGAAAAATGTAAGTCTTCTTATAAAACATATAGAAAACATAACATAACAAAACATAACATCTAGAAAACATATAGAAAATATATATATATTTAAAGCTTACAATATAGTGAAAAAATACCTCAGTGCTCTTAATGTAATGTATTCAACCTCAATTTTAAACAGTGCTTTTGATGTAAAAATATGATCTAAACTACTGAGCTCATAAAGTTATGAGCCAGAAGCAAATAGAAAATTCTTTGAACATCCTTCATAGAATAACAGAATGGTTTGGGTTGAAAGGGACCTTAAAGATCATCGAGTTCCAACACCCCTGCCACAGGCAGGGACACCTCCCACTAGACCAGGTTGCTCAAAGCCCCATCCAACCTGGCCTGAACACTTCCAGAGATGGGGCATCCACGACTTCCCTGGGCAACCTGTTCCAGTGCCTCACCACCCTCACAGTAAAGAATTTCTTTCTAGTATATAATCTAAATCTCCCCTCTTTCAATTTAAAACCATTACCCCTCATCCTACCACTACATTCCCTGACAAAGAGTCCCTCCCCATCTCTCCTGTAGGCACCCTTTAGATACTGGAAGGCTGCTATAAGGTCTCCCCGGAGCCTTCTCTTCTCCAGGCTGAACAACCCCAACTCTCTCAGCCTGTCTTCACAGCAGAAGTGCTCCAGCGCTCCGATCATCTTCATGTCCCTGTGCATACTTGAGCTTCTCATTTTGAGGTTCTAGACTCAACACAAGTTAGGCAGATTCCCCAAAAATTAAAATTCTTAAAATTCACAAAGCTGATTTTTCACATATGTAGGAACAGCATGTAGGTTTTGAGGAAAAAGAATAAAGTATTAGAGAATTCAATTCACAGGATCTGCAGGGTACTACAAATTCTAACCAACTGCATCAGCTAATAGTTCCTGTGAATTTCGCCCTTCTCATCAGAGCAGGGCAAGAAAAAGCAATTAGCAGTGATATTTCACATAGGCCTTAAAAAGAACCTTCTGAAACAAAGTAACCTAGACAGTATTTCTTTATACAAAAACATCAGGCTAAAAAAAGATGTTTTGAAAGCCCAGTAAAGAAATCCTATTTCATCCTGAAATCCTTTCTGAAACATTGTAAATGTTCATAATGGAGCTCTCATTAGCAATTACTCACTTTGAAGCCGTCACTCAACTGTCACCATGACAACAATAAAAATCTTTTCATGCCTAGAGAAGACAATAGGAATTTTAATTACTGCCATTCATTCTGCTGACAGTTTGAGTGAAACAAAATTCTACTCCCTAAAAAAAAAATACAAATACCAATTTAATATTTCAATAATAACACAATTTTTTCTCCTCAAACATTTTGCTCTTTATGATGTTTTCCCCTACATTTAGATTTCACATTTGCTAATTACTTCAGTGAATATGAATTTTAGGATGGCTGGCAGAATTATTTTCATGTCAATGCAGAGTAAGCTTTGTAAGTCACCTCAGTAGGAAATCTCAAATGTTTATTAAGGACTGACTTGTCTAAGTCAGTATCATCACAGATTGGTTAACTGCAAAATACTGGAGGCAAAGCTGTGGGCAAAGCATCTCATGTCTTTTCCAATTGCTCCCAACAGCGTGCAAGATTTTAGTCTTGGGGAAAAATAAAGACAATTCTTATAAGCACTGCTTTGGAGAAAAAAAAAAATAGAAAAACATCATGTTTTGGATCCTGCAGAATTCTTAAATATAAACCCCTGACGTGACAGGGCTATTCATTAGTCACAGTGTGCATAAACAATCCTGGAGATTAAAAATATTTTCAGTTCCCTGATAAAAATACACAAGGGGATAAAAAAGGAGCACTTGGTAGTAATTTTTGCCCATGCTACCACAAAACACAAACTGAAGGAGTTATTTTGTATAACCACATAGCAATGGTTTTCTCTAACAAGCTGGCAAATGGACACATCTTGATAAACTCATAGTTTGCCACTATTTGTAGCTGTTTATATAGTATAGCCTATTGTCAGACAATAATATTCAAAGCACATTTTGAAAATCAGGTTAAATCACAGAACAAAGGGGAAAAAACTTTTTTAAATTTATCTCTTGGCCTAAATCCACCATGACATGTCCTATCAGAAAATTAAAAAAGAAACTCATATGATGCTGGAATACATAAATGAAAATAAAAATGCAAAATGGCAAAAAAACCAGCATTTACACAGGCTTCAGCAAAATCACTTTGCTTAGAAACTTTATAACATACAAATAAGGGATATGAATCAACTGGAAATGTAGTTAGATTCTCCAGGCAAAAAAAAAAAAAAAAAATTACTTTTTATATTAAGGACGTTTGTTTACACCACATGAAAAAAAACCAAACTGGACCACCAGTTTAGATTATGCAAATAAATTAATACAGAATATATGCTATCCTGATCAGTAAAGTGTTAGGATTCTTCCCCATGTTTTTTTTAACTGTGCATACCTATTTGAAGTAACAGTTGCCTTCATACAGCTTCTTAAGTATTCACAGATGCCAAAAAGCCTATTATATATTGACATGCACATTTATAGAGACAGAAATGTGTGTAACCTTCACAGAATATGTGAATAAGTGACATTTTCAATCCCTTGCTTGAACAAATGAAACAAGTAAACAACAACAGTTGTTTATCAAAAAAAAAAAAANNNAAAAAAAAAAAAAAAAAAAAATTAATAAAAAAAAAAAAAAAAAAAAACCCACCAAAAAGATGAAGAGTAAGGCACAAGGAATAACAATGAATTCAAATTCTCTAGGACATGAAGCCTAGAGGAACATATTAAGCACAGACTACAGCCAACGTAACGAACTGCAATACAAAGACCAAAACAAAGCAACAGAAGAAAAGCACAAAGGAACAAATAAAGTTACTTATCTGATATTACACTCTGTCCTAAATAGGAAATATAGATTCAATCTAGAAAAGCACTTCTGGTGAAAGAGTTCCAAAGCAACTATTAAAGAAGGACACTCAGAAAGCATCAGTACTTAAAAGTTTCAAGTTCAATAAGGAGAATAAAAACACCTGTTTAATACAGTGAGAAAGAGTAAGTTTCTACTGATCAGTAAAACCTTCACATCAATGAGAAGGTACTGCTACGTGGAAAATCATGAAATTATAGATCTCTTGAAAGTATAAGAGCTGACAGGAAACTCAACATTTTGGGAGGAAGCATGAAACTGAGCATCTGAGGAATTAAAAGTCTGAACCAAACATACAGTTTCACAAATACCACAAATACTTAGCGAGCCTGATCAAAAGTTCAGAAAGCCCATCACTGAAGCAAAGTACTTCACAACTACTGCAGAAGCCTCAAATCTGTCTAGAGATAACATCCCAAGAATTTTTTTTGCAGGAAGTGATCTAAACCACTGCTAAATCATTAAAAGAACACAAATGGAAAAAAAGAACAGTACACATTAAATAGTCCACAGCTCTTAGATATAGTACGTAAAAATTTTCCTTGGCTCAGTATTTAACTTCCTATGCATCTGAATGGTTCGGTTTGTTATAACTTCTAAATCAAGGGCATCATTTCTATTGTCATCCAGAATTCATTAAGGCACTCAATCAAATCGCAAATGACAAAAAACAGAGTTGACTACTCTCAGAAAATATGTACATGTTTTTCTACAAAAAAGCGTCCTTGTTGAATTACTTATTACTGCAAGGGCAAAAAGTGGGAAGGAGTCAAAGCCCTTTATTTCCGCATATTATTCCAAATCATGACCAAGTAACTTTGAGTGCTGATGGCTTTTCTGAAATGCACCATTTAACAACAATAAGCTTATTCACACAATGTAACAAGTTCTACAGGCAGAATGTTCTAAATCAACACCAAAAAACTCCAAAAGTCTGGCATGTATATTGATTAGAAAAATCAACCAAACAAAAATCTATAGCATTAATAACTTGTATTTACTTTGTTTAAACCATCACACTATAGAAGTTAATGATCAAAACCTGAAGAGGCTTTATCACCAACACTGATTGAAATCACATTTCCTACAGGGACCAAATGACTCAGGGGGACTAACGAAATTATTTACATCAGTATCTTGAAGCCGGACCAGGTTGGTAAAGACAGTAAATCACTAAGATATAGTGCCTAAATAGAGGGGTTTATTAAATATAAATGCAATCAATCCTTATCACAGAAGCTCAAGTGATACCAATTGCCAGTATCACTTGAGAAATCCAAGCCTTTTTAAGAAGTGTCAGAACCAGCTATTTGTTTCATAGCTGTGCTTACTAGGAAGAAATACTAGGAAGAAATAACGCAAGTTACTCGTGTTATGGTGTACCTAATCTGCTAAAATGCAGTGGATTTCATTTCAACAATGGATAAAATTTTCTAGTGCAGCCAAATAAAAAAAAAAGGTGATAGTTCAAGATGAACAGTCCACATCATGATAGTGGTTTTAGAATTATATCTTTAGATGTAACCATTTAAATGGCAATAAAAATAACAAGATTTATACACACACACTTCTATCTCATAGCCGTATTTTCCTTCTGGTACTAAAATTTGTTCCTATGTTATTTAAAGCTTAACCAGTATTACAAGTCAGGTGAGAAACAAGTGATCTTAGCTCAATGGAGATTTAATATACCTTTAATTAACTCAAACCAAAGCATTCCTGAAAGTCACATCCAAAATAAAGGAATAAACTTTCATGCTGCCAACTACCTAATTATTAACTTAAATCATTCTAAACATTTTGCTGGCTATCTTTAGCACTTGTACTTGCACCTTAATCATACACTGTCTACATAAAAGGGATAAAGGAACAATTCTGTTACTGCAGTCTTTGGTTTTCCTCTGTTCTGGGAAACAGAACTCATTTATTAGCAATACCTAATTATATTTGTACTCTACAATCTTTTATGTTGTATTCTTTGTATTTTAAAGCTTATTGATAAAATTATAAAATTATGGAAGCCAGTATCAACTGTCAACGTGCACTCATAATATTAAACTAAAAAAAGAAAGACCCAGTAAGTAATTCCAAATTTATTTGTTGAATTATAAAGCACTCACATTTAGCAATTCATCAAATCCTATGAATGCTGCCAATTTGTACTATGCACAGAAACATTTAACTTTTGTTGTATCAGAACACTAGTTTTACTAGTTGAAAAGAGCAGTAACTCAGGAAGAATAGCTTCCAGATACCAGTAATATTAATCATATT
>VXAK01008717.1:0-36217 GCA_013399435.1 Arenaria interpres
CGCCATCGCCTGCGGCGCCGCCCTGCTCCGCACCGCCGTCACCTTGCCGCTGGCCGCGCACCAGGGCCGCCTCCTGGCCAAGGTGGGTGCCTGGCGGCCGGCGCTGAGGGAGGGAGGGTGCTTCTCCCTCAGTTATCGCCCCTGGGGGTGCCCCAAGCCGGCGGCCGTGCGGGCCTTGCGGCGGGCAGGGCGGGAGTTGTGGGGAGAGCGGTGTTTTGCCGTAAAGGGCGGGAACTTCTCACCCGCCGATGGGGGTTTTTATTTTCTAAATACCCGCTTTTCTCAAGCCGCCGATGGGGGGCCGTGGCCGCAGGTTCTCTCTTCGCCAGGGGTCTGCTTGCGTCTGTGGGGCTGAGGGGAGACCTCGCTCTCTCCGACTCCCTGAAAGGAAGGTGTAGCCAGGGGGGGTCGGTCTCTTCTCCCACAGAACAGGCCATGGGACAAGAGGAAACAGCCTCAAGTTGTACCAGGGGAGGTTCAGATTGGAGAGCAGGAAAAATTTCACAGAAAGTGTTATGAAGCCTTGGAATGGGCTGCCCAGGGAAGTGGTGGAGTCCCCATCCCTGGAGTATTTAAAAGCCGGGCAGACGTGGTGCTGAGGGACATGGATTAGTGATGGGTTTGGCAGCGTTAATGGTTGGACTCTGAAAGGTCCCTTCTGACCTTGACCATTCTGTGATTTTTCGTGGTGACTCCACGAAAATGGGGTTAGTTTAGTGAGAGTCAAATATGTGTCCAAAGTTTTTTCTGTGATTTGCTGTGTTAAAGCTCTTGCTAAAGCTACTCTGATAAAAACTTGTAGTAACTGATAAAAACTTTGAGCCTTCAGCAGTTTCTAATTACCTGCTTTTTCTCAAAAGGCTCAAACGGCTGAAGCTACTAAAGAGGTTCTATGTACCCTGTGCCTACAGAGGCAAAGGAGCCTTTGCAGCACTGTGGTATGAAGTCAGGTGTTTCTCCTATTTTGTGCTGTTTCTTCCCCAAGTAAGGACTTTATGGTGGTGCTCCACAGCTGCCAGAACTGGGTGATTGGGACTCAGTCGGACCTTTGTTCTTCACCTGTGTAACGTTCAGATTAGTAATTGCAGGTGTGTTTCGTGGATGGGGTTCTTCAGGGACCTGCATTCATTCTTTAAGTATTTTTGAGGTGATATTAAAGGTTTTTTTGTTAAGTGAAGTAGCTGGTCACAATTACTGAATGAAGACAAAAAGCTTATTTAGAATAAGATACAAAATCTAATTCTGTATTTATTTCATTTAGTAGCATAGTAGGATAGTATTTCAGTATGTTACTGTAAATACTTCTTATTTGTATCTTCACGTGGTAATTTTGTTTAAAGATAAAAGGTGTTCGCAGGTGTACGCCTTGTCCTTCAGGGTCCTTTTTAATGTCTGTACAGGATCAGGTGGGGAGAGAAAGTGGTTGTTACATGTAACTGTGCAAAAATGCTTTTCCTTTTCTTTAGCTAGTTGGAAAATTTGCAGCCTGAGATTAAAAAACTAGCTGAGCGTCTTCGCTATGAAGTGTCTGTTCGTGGGAAGCAACAGGGTTGGTCTGAAAAGGTGGCCAGGTAAGATGGCATTTGTATACACCTTATAAATGTATTCCAGATTGGGAGGTAGCAGGAGGGAAAGTCCTACAAACAACAGTCTTACAGAAAGATTTTGCCATTGCCCGAAGCTTAGATTTTCCTACCACTTCTACCACTTATTTGTGTTTGTTATATTGCCCTTCAGAGTATATCCGTTTTAAAGCTCTGAACTTGTGATAGGCTTATGATTACAGGGCCAAATCCAGGATTGTTTTTGTTGTCTTTGCTTGTCACTAAAGTTTCCTTAGCTATTATGGTATCCAAATATTGCTGGAACTTGAGGCTTGAATGGCTGTGGTCCTGTTGGTTTCATAGTCCGGTACCGCACCCCGTGAGCTGGGATGCTGAGCATCACCTGACTGGCTCATTGTCTCTCTTTTGGGAAGGTTATACCCTACTTCAGACAAAAAGCGCCATGAAATAAAGTAGCAGACAAGTTATTGATAGCTGCTGGTGCCAATGGGAAACTTTGTGTGAAAAGGTGCTTATAGGAACAGAGCTGAAAGTTGGGGGGGAATGGTGTTGGCAAAGGAGAGAGGTGTGGTTAAAGAGGAAAGACTTCCCATGCTCTCCAGAGTTGCACCAAAAGAAGCCAATTTGACACAGACTGTAGAAGTGTTATTTCAGAATTTGAGAAAGTTGCTCTATAACAGGTGGTGTGAAAGTTTTTTTGGTTTTGTTTTTTCTTTCTAAAAGGTTCCACTTTAAGAAAAACCTCCGGAGGATTATTACGGAGCTGTACATTCGAGACAACTGCCATCCCTTCAAAGCCACTTTACTGGTGTGGGTGCAGATTCCAATGTGGGTTTGCGTGTCCCTGGCTTTACGCAACTGCAGCGTTGGTGCCTCGGGCTCAGAAGGTGATTAATGTGAACAGACGTGCTCTTACCAGTCATTTTTTACTCAGTTGCTGTTTTTACAGACACTTTGTTGAAAGCATCCAGAGCATCGCCGATCTCTGCATATATACTCTCATTATTTCTAATGGTAGTGTGAGCTTTATGGGATGCCTCTTTAAAAGTAGTATTGGGGTCTGAGCACTGGGCACTATGTGAGGCATTTTGTTAAGCCATGTGAGCATTCAACTTGTTGTGGTTTTCTGAAGACGGGGTTACTAGAAAAAAATACTGTCTTGGTATTTTTCTGATTCACATGGTAAGTGATATTACCCGGGCTACATTATGTTCATTATTAATCTGTATTTTTTTCTTCCATGTGGAGTTTTACATGGGATGCTATAGACAAAGTGAATGTGTGGTGGTTTTTAAATAAAAATGCTGGTATTTTAGGTTTTTGTAGAAAGGAATGGATAGTGTGTTCTTCTTAACAAACATGTGACAAGTTATAATGATAGTTATTAAAAAAATGTAATTATTTCAAAAACACAAAATACTATTGTCATTGTATATTACTATGTGCATATTTTCCTCATTGGCTTCTAAAAAGGTGGGTGAGATGAAGCTAGTTTTTATTGCTAGTTTACCTGAATTGGTGGCTGCTGTGAGCTGAGCTGCCTCTCGGCTTGTATCTCCCTCTATTTTTCACTTGTATGGATCACAGGCTGCCTTGACATCTGATCGGCTGAACCAAGGGTTTCTGCTTTAATAGTGTTTGTAATGTAGATGAAATGTACCTAGAAACTTGGGTGATTTGATTGCAATCCATGGTATGGATTTGGCTAACTTGAGGCAGAAAGTCATACTTCATTCTGTATTTTCTTTAAACTATTTTTGTAGTTCAGGAGCAGTTTTCAGCAGGCGGAGCGTTGTGGTTTACAGACCTCACTGCACCAGATTCCACCTGGATATTGCCAATTTCACTTGGGGTCATGAATTTGCTGATAGTGGAGGTACGTTGGTGGAATAAATAGGGTGATTGCAAAAGGATAATTCTTTTTATAGAATTGTAAGACAATGTTACCCAGTTATAAAACATGATATCATAAGGGTAATTTCAGGTTATCGCTGCTTTAAATGCACTGGTCAAATTATTCTCTGTGTTAGGTCCCTGTTGGCAGTCTTTTCTCAGAGGGCTGTGCTGCGGGCTGAGGCCTTGGAACTTTGTATGCGCAAAAGTGACTGTGTAAAATTATGTTACCTTCAAATGCTTGTTAGGTACTGGGCTAGGGTGGTACAGTATTTTCTACCAAACACTGAATGTGTGAAACATCAATCAAGTTAAATGAAAGCTTGTGGCAGTATATTATCTGAAATGGAGGGTGCAAAATGAAAATAATGGGTGAACAAGAGTGCTGGGTTACAGGAAACCCCACTGTTGCCTTTTTTTCTCATTTTAGTTGGTTCAAAAAGAACTTGTTTGTAACTGTGGGTTTCTCCCCTTTCAGATATTTGCTTCGCAGAAAATGAAAGTTTCCAGGTTCCAGAAGTTTGCTACGAATTTCTTCCGAGTGGTGTCAGTAGTAATGATCCCTGTTGCTGCAACAGTCCCCTCTGTGAGTACAGAGCCCTAACGGTGTGTCCGTTAACCCGGGACTCCGGTGTGGTCCTCGTGCTTGAAGAGCACCCAAATGCCTGCTGGATTTAATAGACCATACTCTCTGTTACAGTATGTCCTGAATCAAATAAGGTGTTTTGCCTATGTATACGTTTAAATTCTTAAATGAGTTTGGAATATTTTTGTCTAAGAGGGAAGAATCTGGAAACTAACTGTTTCTAAACATCATTTTTGCAAACTAGGGTTTGGAAAGACATTCAGAGCAGGTTAGCATCCTTTTTGTCATCTCAAAAACAACAGCAAAGGTTTATATAAGGACGCATAGACAAAGGCTTGCTAAGTACTGGCTTACTGTAAGAGGAGCATAGTGCAATTCTTAGATCAGGAAATTTTCCACTATCTTCTTAAGACACTTCTTTTTTTTACCAGGTGTTCTACGGCTGAATATTTTACTTAGCAGTGGTTAGCAAAACCAAATTATCTAATTGTTTGGATTATCAACCTATAGTCTGAAATATAGAAGCTTAAGCAAGTCTAATATGAATTGATTTACGAGCTGTTGTCAAGCTTCAGTGTAGATGACTTTTTTTTCCCCAGAAGAGTTGAGTGAGAAATGCATTTGAAATGGAAGCCATTATTGATTTTGAGAGAGTGGTTTTAGGTGAGTTATATTTCTCCGTAATGAAGCAGCCAGTGGTTGTGGTTCGTGAAGAGCTGCCTGAAATGGTGGCATTTGCGTTGCGTCTGAGGCAGGTGTCTGTCTCTTTGCAGTCCATGGCGCTGTACTGGCTGTGCTCCAGCTTCCTGGGACTCTCCCACAACCTCCTCCTGCGTTCTCCCGCCTTCCGCCGGCTGTGCTGCATCCCCAGGACCACAGCCGACTCGGATACGCCTTACAGGGATATCGTGTCTGCCTTGGCTGCCAGATACACTTTTAAGAAGTGACGTCATTTTAACTGTCGGAAGAGCTGTCCAACAAACGGTGCATGGTTAATTAAGTAGTGCTATTTTATCAAGATGTACTTACTTGCTGTAAAATACTGGAGCTGGGATTATATTTATTTTCCAAATAAATCATTGCCCACCTGGCCGTAAAGAATGATTGTTCAGCACAAATGTGTGTTTACTGGGGAGTTTGCTTTCAAGGGTGGTGGTTTTGCAATTAGAATAGTCCAGTAATACAGGTTTGTCTCCTCAATTATTGTAAGAAATTGTGCAGATGAATTTTAAGAAGTGGTGACTCATTTAGGCTGCCGTCTTGTAGTGGCACTGATCAGACCCATGGGCTAGCAAACAACGAATTCTGGGGTGAGGGAATAGGCTGGATGGACCCATGCTGTAGTTAATGGTTTATTTAATTAAGACACGTACAGATTGATTGGTAATTGGGTATAGTCATTTGATACTCAGGTGGTTCTCGCGATAGTCCGTGTAATAGCTCTGATAGTGGATTTCCTGTAACTGCAAAGTAAAGTAGGTCATTGGCAGTCTCTTGTGCATTAGATTTGGAGTTGGGAGGACAAGTTTCTTTTATCATTTCTAGTGATCCCTTCTTGAGTGACAGCGTATTGTTCCTTCCGGATCTCTTTTTCCACGAATAAAATAGAGTAGCAGCTGCCTGTTGTCTGCCTAAAATGAGCCAAGTAGCACCTGAAAAAGAATGACTGATGGTAAGTAACCAAATACTTCATTCAACTGCATATCAAATCTATTTTTTAATGCAAGTCCTAAAGGTAAAGTGGAAATATTTTATGCCTCGAAGGACCTGGGTATAGAAAGGTTGAGATGTGGTGTTGGGGGATATGGTGTAGGGGAGAACTTTGTAGAGTAGGGTTGATGGTTGGACTCGATGATCCCAAGGGTCTCTTCCAGCCTGAATGATTCTATGATTCTAAGCAGATATGAGGCGAAACTGTTTAACCATTCACTAGTTGGCTTTTAGGCAAACACTGTTCTGGACTACTTAGGCCATATCAAATTTAGCTGCATTTATTGTGAAGTGTGTAGCTTTTGTTGCAGTTCAGTGTTCTGTATATGCAAAACAAGAGGTGCACCTGTATATTTGGGGGAAGAAAAAGAAGAAATTCTGTGTTTTTCAGAACTCTGTTGGTTAAATGGAAAATTGATACCGTTACAAGTTGACAATTCACACACTTGTTTCCTGAAATAACCTGGCTCTAAAAATAAGGTGGACCCGGCTTATCATGAGCAAACACCCGTGAAGGGGTTGTTCTCGTTGGCCCAGGCTAACACTAGAGAACCGAGGCGTTTTCAGTGTTCTCTGTTCCCTCAGAAATTTAACACTTGTGCAATACCGCTGGTTCATCTTTGTCAGAAATGTTAGCAATTTTGTATAAGACATCTTTTAGATATCCCTCAAGTAGAGGGGGAAGAAAGCGGATGAAAAGAATGTTTTGGGCTTTTTGATCTTATTCACTCTCTTCAACCTGTGAATACACTGGTACACAGGGAATTTATCGTGAAAAGGAGCGCTGGGGAAAAAAAAAACTCCTTAAGGATATTCTGCACATTGGTCTCCCTTTCACTCCAGGCACAACCACAACAGATTGGAGTAACTAAGGATGTGTGTGTTGTGGAACAGATGGAAGCAGTGATACTTATGGAATAGGAGATGTAATTCTCCCAGTAAAAAAAAAGGGCACTGATAGCCTTTACTAGTGTGTTTATTTCTGAATGATGCAGCTGTTAACCAGGCGGAACACAAGCCGGCATGAGGCTTCAGCCCTAAATGCAGGCTCTAGTTTCTCCTCTCTGCTGTAACTCATTTCTGTTGTGCCACTGGAACAAGTGTCTTAACTTTCAGCCTATCGCAGGAGTAGGCAGTGACTCGCATCTCAAAAAATTCTACATTTGATTAAATAAATGATATCTGTCAAAATACTGCCTAACAGTAAGTTTTCTGTAAAATAAAAATAAGCTTCTAATTTATGTATAGTTTCCAAAGTTCAGTCAGTAGATCCTGCTCCACAAATTCTTTACATACTTCCAGTACAATCAGAAGCATTGGAATTTCTAAATTGTTTTTCCCAGCATTGCTGAAAAAAACCCATACAAAAAGTAGAAATAAGTACCATAAACCCCAGGAATCTCTGGAGAACATTAAGCTGCCCTTTAAACAGTAGCAGAAATAAGTAAAACTCAGGAACTGTTTCTATTCTACCATATTGGATGAAAAATCTGGAAAACAGGATTATTAAATAGCATCCCAGGAATGAGAGAAGATTGATGGATTTCAGCCACAGAACTATCTGAAAGCTGTTGAAGAAAAAAGATGGGACAAATTGTAAAATAAACTGTAAGACCTGAAGTGAGTGTTGCAGCCAGAGCTGAAGAAATCCATGTCTCGGGCATAGGTCAGTCTTGTCTGAGAGCTATCCCACAACCCCTTAGTAGGCAAGAGACCACAAGGCTGGAAAGGGGAAAAAAACTTGGGGTTTTTTGTTGAGACAGTCTATATACTTTTCTACGTACGTGTATACACATACATACGCTCTCCTATCTTTTATACTTTCCCCGCAGTGCTTTGTTTTTAAGAAAACAGTTTCAACGTTTGCTGACAATTTTCAGATGAAAAGCAGGAGTGGTTCAGCAACTGGAACTCAAGGAAGAATGTATCGCCGTTGTCAGAGTGCACTTTTCCCAGATTCTTTTTATTGGCGTTAAAAGTCACGCTGATACCGAGTGCTGAACAGTCATGCTTGTGCCCTTAGAGAAAGCTGTAATTTGTGTTTCAACATCACGAGACAAAGATAATAATGCTGTTCCATGTAGTTTGGTTCTAATTCTGTATTAATTGGTACTTCAGTGCTTGTCTGTAGCTGTGAGGGGTGTATGTGGATGGACTTAAAACAAGAGCTGAGTTTCTCCTGCAGATCAGTAAGTGCTGAGTAGGCAGCCGTGCTTTGCAGGCACCCCTTCTTTCAAGGGCTAATGAGCAGAAGTGAGCTCATAGCACCTAATGGTTTATTGATATCAAGACATGAAACATTCAGCGTGAGGAATAGCTGTGTGCCACTACAAGGCTGAAAGTAACATTCTGTAGCTTGGTTACTTTTCCATAATGTCTGTCTTTTTCTCCCAGGAGTCTGTTAACTCCGCTTCCTGCGAGTGTCTGAAACCACTGATAAGCCAGACCTCTGTGCTTTGTGTAAACACTGCCTTCATCTTAGAGGTTTTATCTCTTTGTTAAAATGAAGGGTAAGGAGGTAATTGTTAAAGTTCTTAAAAGGTTCCAAGTTACTATTTTGATGTAAAAGAAATTAACGAAAGATTGGGAGAAAATTTTTTAACACAGAATTAGAAGCATTTATTTGGATTGTTGATGGCTTAGTGAAACTCAAGGAGGACTAATTGCACTATATGCTTACCAGTTCTTACTGGGATGCATTCATCTTGCCACTGTTTTCCTGGGTCAACCACTGAACTGTTTGTTACATGATGGAACTGTAGAATCCCGTTTCTCCTACAGTTGTGCCAAACACACTTGTTTAGGCTTTTGAAAGGGTATCTGAAGTCAGTTTTCCATAGGAGAATGTTAATTAGTACCACGAACAATACATTGCAACATTGTGCCTGTTGTCCAGCTCTATCTCACACGGCTGGAACTGTAGAGGTTGGAAGAGAGAGGGTTCCTGACCAAGACCAGCAATTTTGGCGAAGTAGTAGATATTTAGAGGGTGCTATTAGCTCTTTGCATGGCATAGTGTCCTCTGGCTGGGCTGAAGGTCCTGGAGCAGAGTGCAGGCAGGGGTAGGAGGGAGTTTTGGCTGGTGAGGTGGCAGCAGGGGGAGCTGGTACTCCATGCAGTCAAGGAGAGGGGTCTCCTTTGCCTCCCTCAGCAGAAACAAGAGTCACCTGAACAGCCTGAAACTTTTTTCTGACAGATGCAGTTGTATCTGCCATAAAAAATAATATGGGATTTTTTGGGAAGCTTAAACTGATCACTGAAAAATGCCTCAGACAGGTGACCAGCTCTGTCAGGACACTAAACGTTTAGTAGGTGAAATTGGCTCTGTTAGATTCGCCGTTCTTTTGGGTGTGTTTGCAAGTTTGCAGCTTTCTAAGACTTGAGTCACCCTAAGGCTTGGAGGGAGAAGCAGCTTTCTTTTCCTTGGTCTGATGTCTGTGCTGGAGCAAGCAATATGTGGTAAATATACATCAAGAGAAGCAGCATATTGGGTGCATTTACATACAGATTTGAAAACATATGGTGTACATGTGTCTATATAAATATATATTTCTATATGCTGAAGATAGCAGATCCTTGTTGTGGGAAAAGTACATGCAACGGCTGCCCCAGCAGATACCTCTCAGGCTCTGATTTAAACATGGAACTCCACTGTCAGCAGTGATAGGCATTTCTATTAAATGCTGTGTAGCAATTAATTAGATGTATCAGGTACCATTTGACTGTTCCTTGTTTATTTCTGCAGTGCCCAAGGATCCGTTTGCAGCAGCAGGAAGATTGCTGTGTTGAACCTCAGGCCAGCTTATTCCTAGCCTTTGTCTGTGATTTTTGTGAACTACTTTCTTCATCACAAACAGTCGATTTCAGGTCTGAGCAAGCTGTGCACCGTAGGTAAATCTGGGGGTTTGCATACAGGTGGAAGTTTTCACTTGCATAAAACTTGAGCATGAACTTTGCCAGTCGGTTTTATTGAGCAGATTTTCAGTGCTGTTGTAGCCATTTGTGGGTGCAGTGGTCCGTTAATCTAAATGCTCAGTTCTCCATTTCATCGCGTTCGTTTTACACCCTTTTAATTCTGCTTACCTCATAAGATTGCACCCAGGGTCTGCCAGTGCAAGTTAAAAGAGAATAAGGTTCTTCTGATGAATGTATTCGGAGGTGGGTTTCTTATAGTGTTACTTTAGGTGACACCTGAGCCTGGAAGAGGGTTGTTGAAATAATGCAGCTTCCTCGGAGGGAGAGTAAACTCAAGGAACTGAAATCAGTCATGTTCAACTAAGTACAAGTTCCCTGAGTGGGTTCTGTGCTGATAGCACTCAAAATTGCTGAAATATCCTGGCGTGGATCCCGTTTGGAGCAGAAGTCAGAGCCTTCAGTGTCTGCATTGTTTCTCTGTTCCAAAGCCCTGATCCAGAGCACGCGTGGAAACTTTCCAGGCCATTGTGAAGTATTCATTAGTACTGATGCAGCTCAGAAGATAATTCTGCATGGGCAAGCCAAGACAAAATGAGAGAGAAATAATAGAAAATCTTGTTTTGTTGGTAATATTTTCAATATATCATTAAAAAAAAAAAAAAGGCGGCCCCATTTTAAGTGCACTTTGCCCCTGCCTAGCCAGGGTAGGAAGGGATTCCTTTATATATTTATAAGGAATATATATGTGTGTGTATTTATATATACACACATATTTGGGAGAGCCTATTCATGTATGCACTGCATACTCACCTGCTTAGTTTAGGATGATTAACAATACTTAAAAGCATATGTTCTTATAGGTCATCTATGCTTCTTTCTTTCTTTTTAAAATACAGCCTAAACTTTGAAAATAGGGCTGTGAGGCTTGTCGGCTTTCATAGTTTAGATGGGTTAGAATCCTAGAATAGTTTGGGTCAGAAGGGACCTCTAAAGGTCGATGTCAGATCGAAGATGCAAATGTCAGTACAATATAACACCATTTACAGGGTGCTGGAGGGGAGGGCTGTTGTCTGCCAGAGACGCTGATGCTCTGCCAGTCCACCTGGTTGTTCTTTGTGGTTGTTTAAGCGGGGAATCCAAACTGGTAATTCAAAGCCGAGTTACTGGGGTGGATTCCTTGAAGTGCAACAATTTTTTCAAAGGCAAAGTGTGATTTTTTTGGCACCTGAGTTCCATGGTTTCTGGAAAGAAGAAAAGTGCTGAAGTGTTTTTGACTATGCTGCTGTACACACGGGGGTGCTCATGCTATAGCCCGTGTCGTTGGCTGACAGAGCTCTGAAATCTGGGGCAGGCAGGCCTACCATCAAAACGCTTTTTCTTCTGTCTTTCATCTTGATGCTGTTTCAGAACTTAATCAGCCCGTCCCTTTGCAGTGTACACTGCTTTTCCACCTCGCTGCCGTGTCCCTTTGAAGTGGCCGGGTGTTTAAGGGCGCCGATCTCGACAGTAATGCCGAGGACTTTGCCGGCTGCTCCCGCTCCGTGTGCCGGGGATGCCAAGTGGGAGCGGGCAGGTGTCGGGACAATCCCTCCTAGGGCCCAGTTGTCTTTGCAAAGCCGGCCGTCGGTGCAGCCGTGTGGCCAGCTGGCAGGGGAACTCTTGCTTTATTCATTTGTTATTGTTGGACTACCTGGATTTAACCGATCTGACTTAGTTCTAACAGTAAATAAATCACCCCTCCTTCCTTTGAAGCTCAGCGTGGAGCTAAGAGCAACAGCAGCTGCTGCTCCCAGAAGTGAGGGCTGTTCCTCTATTTTTAAAGTTTGAGGGATTGTGAGTTAGTATTATCTTAAAAGAGAAGGGAAAACAGGCCAGTGGGGAATTTGCACCACATAAAAACTGGCAGAGAGAATGCCCTTAAGCCCTTTTTATTGTTCTTTCTGTCCCGTCCCCCCCGCCTCTATTTTGCAGATTTAGGTCTAGCTTAGGCCATGATTTCATAATATCACAACTAGCCATTGCTGGATCTCTCCGTACAAGCGTGGGCTAGATGGAGCTGGACTTGGCAATTGCATTTCTGTCTGATCAGGGGACACGAGTAAGGAGTTTGTGCTGACGTCGGGGCTTTTTCCTGCCAGCTTTGTGCCAGCTGGGGGAGGACGGGTGATACCAGAGCTAGCAAGAAGTTAGTCACGAAAAGGCACTATGTGCTGCAAGCCTACAAAGTTAACCTGCGGGGAACTTCTGAACACACGTAGATCAGCAAAGTGAGTGCACAGTAAGGGATCAGTGCTTTTCATCAATGTCACCGTGATGGCTTTGAGCAATTTTTGGTGCACACAGTTACCCTGTGGTGCTATGGGCTTTTGCTTTGGATGTTCAAAGCAGCCTGTGTAAGTGTGGTCCCTTAGTGCAGGTTAAGGTGAGCACGTGCATCCATATGTTCCTTTATTTAAAGAATTGAACTTCATAGACTTATTTCTCTAACTGCCAGTCCATCATATTTGAATGCCTTAATTAACTTTGCAATCGAAGTAACAGTAAAAAACATTTTTAACCTGCTTTATTTAATGTAATCCCCTACTTTTGTTTCAAAGAAACAGGACTGGGAGTAGATAAAATTATAATAATTATTATAATAATTTCTTAGTTTTACTTAGGTCCATGGCAGAAAATAGTAAAGAAATCTGCAGTATTATCAGCTGCAATGAACGAGAACTGCAATTTCAAGCCTATGATTTTCATCGAATTTCACCCTTAGCCTGGTAAACGAAGACCATCATCATCCTCTGAAGCAGTTAAATTCTGTTCCACGTAGTGCTGATAGGGGGAGGCTGAGGACCACGCAGACCGGGGTAAATCTAAAGAAACTACTAGAGCTCACCAAACCCTTTCCTCTGAATTCTAAACATCGTGGTTTGAACCATTTTTTTTTTTTCTACAAAGTAATCCCCAATATGTATTTTCTGATTATTAGTTTTTCATGCATAGCATGATAAAATATGTCATCTTATTATTTGATTATATACATTTTAGCTTGTTTGCAGGCTCTGTGATGAATCATTTCAACAAAAAATGGTTTGTCCTGGATCAATTAAAGGAGTGTGATTTGAAGGCCCTGGAAAATGGGAGACAAATAATACTCATCGCCAAGTTTTCAGACAGACAATGAATGTTTTTACAAAAAGCCAACATGCTTCTGGGGATTGGCAAACATTTTCTCAAAAACAAGTAACAAAAGGAATTCTGTACTCCTGGAGCAAATTGATACGCAAGTGATGGAATAGTTGCAGTTAAACAGCAGACTTGGGAGTTATGCAGATTATGCTGGACATGATTCAAAGAAGTCCCTCTGCTGTTTAATATATATCACAGATTTACAGAATGATGGAGGGGGTTTGGTTTTTTTAAATGGTCGCAATTCTCCCGAAGTGCTAGATGACCTTTCCTGCATTGAAAACTGTCCTGTCGTTACAGTCCTCAGACGTTATGGTGACTGGAGGGTAGCGACAAATTGGGATCTTATGTTCTGACTTCATGTATGAACAAGTATGGTGTGGACAAGTCTCAGTTATTTGTGTAGATCCCCCAGATGGAAGCAAAGCTTTTATCTTGTGCTTGGACTGTTCCTCAAGCTCCGAGTCTGGAGATGAACTTCGAGGTTGGAGTTCATCTCCAACCACCAGCAGATATCTGAATACAAGCATGTCCCTGCAAATTACAAAATTTTCACCATGGCAAGTATAAAAGCAATGAAATATTCCCAGCTCCCAGAACCCCTGGTACTCAAATCCCTCTTGAAAAAATGGGGTGTTGTACTGTATGCTCTGAAGCTTAATAATACCTTATATCCATAAGGCACCAGATGGAACAGCACATTCTTGTGGCAGCGTTTCTGGAAATGTGTGAATTGTAAAATGTTTTTCATCCTGACTTCCAGGAGAAACATGGAGAGAATGTCCTGTCTTGGATAGCATTGTTTCACAGCTGGAATGAGAGAAAAGCAACCCCTGCCACCCCCTACCAAGTACAGATCCTAGACTGGAATGCCCGTCCCCTTACTGGGGTATGGCTTAGGATACTCAAGGTTAAGGAATTCCATTGTCTGGATAAACAGTAAGGAAAACTGAATCATTACTCAGCTACTCCTGTTCAGCTCCTAAATCTTCTCCCCTTTCCTCACTGTATGTCTTGCCAAGCCCATCACCGCTGCTTCCTCTGGGTCTGCTGAGCTCCACCCAGAGAAGAGGAATTTCTGCAGCCCGATAATTGATCTATAATAGGAAAAGCCATTACTGTTGCTGATTTGTATCACGCCTTCAGTCAGCAGAGGGAAGGCAGGTGCAGGAAAAATGAACGTCCCCACCAGAGAATACACCGTCTCGCCTGGCTGGTGAATGAATGCAGTTGGTTGCAAGGAAATCACACTTCTGCATCTGCACTTGAACAGGAAAAAAGATGTTTTTGGTACTTGTTACTAGAGTACAGCTGAGAACTTGTGATGTTATCACAAGCTTGATTCTGACTTTACAAGTCTGAGGCTCAAATGTGTTAAATGGAGGGGCCAGAAAGGTTGAAAAGCCGTTTGGAATGTTGATGGGTACCACACACGTTGTAATGGGAAGAATGTTGTTAATTAGAAACAAATGCCAGCCTTAAGCATCAGCCAGTTTTGAGGCAAAGGGCCTGTCAGATCCAGGAGTTTGGGCCTTAGTATGTTTGTTTTGAATTTGCCTGGGGACTGTTTCTCAGTGCTGATCACTGAGGGGATAGAACACAAAGCCATGGAAAATGATTGATCCTTGGAAGTGCAAGGGGGTGAGAAGATCTTTGGATCGTAGTTAAAATGTTCTCTTGCAGCCAAGTTAGAGCAAGCCAAGAAGTTGCTTTTCCACTCCAATCTTGTCCAATGACCTGTTTCACTTTGCACCAAGATGGGCTTGGAATCTTCAGGCAGAGAGATGGTAACTTTTGGGGTACTTGAGTGGAGGAGACAATCTGACCGGTTTTTTCATCCCTATTTGAGGGCTGTGATAGATGACTATTTGTGTGTTTTCACTTTGGGAACATGTTTTAGAAAATGGTGACCCATGAACTTTTTCTGCCAGGATAACATTTTAAATATGGATTTTTCCTGAGGTTTTGGAAAGGCTGAACTGGATTTGAGAGGTCTAACTGAGGTACCAGAGTACTTAAGTCCAAAGATTTCATTTCAGCACCTGAGTTCTGACAGACAGCTGACCTCCATACTGATGGGTGTTGCTGATAGAGGTTTTCCAAACATGATGAGTAACGTGTGTAGGGACAAGAGGCCCTTGAAGAGTCTGAAACGCTATTGTTCACAGCAGTAATTGCAGTGTAGATTATTTGAAGCAGACTGTGGGAAGGATTCAGAAACCATTTATTCTCCATGCAAATTCCTTGCACAATTTTAATTTCATCATTATTGATGAAAAACCTTGCCATGAGGAGGGGCTTTCCTAACATTCTTGGTTAATGTGGCTGCCACAGAGGAAAAATAGTCATAAAGGTGTTTTTGGAGCTCAAGGTGGTGAATTAGAAAGTTACTGTTTGCCAGTTAATTCATAGTGTGCATGTTAATGACAAGAAAAGGAGTTTGTCTGTGAAGCTTTTTAATCCCCACCTTTTGGTCATGTTTCATGTCACTGGTGGGCAGGATGAAGGTAAGAAATGTGAAATTTTGCAGGTGATTATCTGATTTGCACTTCGATAAACCTGGATGAAGTTGACATACTGGTATGCAAGCTCATTGTTTCCAAAGGCTCTTTGCAAAGAGAGCCAGCTGTGTCACAAGCATACTGGTAAACTGGGGAGTATGGGGGAGAGGGAGAGCAGAAGGAAAACGCTGTTACAGTTTCACATGCATTATGGAGAATTTTCCAAGCTTTGCTGGTAGTGTGGTTGCTCTCATGACACAGTGTGTATTAGTAAATGCACAGTCCAGTATGGCATACAATACTGCTCCTTAAGGAAGTGAGAGTGCCTCTCCAAATCCTTGTGGAACTACTGCCTGCCCAGCTATAGTCTAAGTGGCTTTTTCCCACTGCGAAGTGCAGTTCTTTGCCCGAGATGAGTCAGCGTCAGCAGCTGTGAAGCGTTAGAGCAGTACAGCAGGGTAAAGGAATTCCCATGGCTGTGGCATGAGAACCTGACAGTTTGTGTAGCTAGGTGTGTTGGAACAACCGAGAGCACGAGTGCGTTGTGGATGTGTCTATATCCCATATGCATTACATGCTGTGGTGAAGGCAAAAATTGCTGCCATCTAGCCAGGAGCAGGTTTGTCCTTTCAAAGGCCGGGAAGGTGCTGCAGACTCCCATGGCTCCAGCTCCAGTTAAGGGGAGGGACCCGAAAACATTGCAAGCCATTTTCCCATGCATGACTAGATCATTTAAATATGTTTATATGTTACAGAAAATACAGTGTTTGTTTTAAGACTCAAGTAGCTTGAATTGAACAAACACAGTAGGAATGTAGCAAATGATCTAAGGTATAGATACCATTGATGTGCTTGAGTTGCTGAGGATGGGAGAGTTCTATGCTATTTCCAGCAGGCAGGCTCACGGCAGAGCTGGGAGCTCTGAGTCCTGTGGTGACAGGATTGGTGTGTAGCTGAGCGTGCATCTTGTGTTACACTGCACAGTTTGTTTATTTAAATCTTGTATTTTGGGACTCTTTGTATTTGCAATAGGTTCTGTGTCTACAGGGGGGACTGACACCCGCTGTTTGCAGCGTTGGTGCCTGCCCCAGGAAAAGGGATAGAATCATAGAATTGTCTGGGTTGGGAGGGACCTTTCAGATCATGGAGTCCAACCATCAACCCCACACCGACAAACCCATCACTGAACCGTGTCGCTGAGCACCACATCTGCCCGTCTGGACTAGAGCACCGAGCCTCCAACACCCGCCGCTGAGAGCAGGGGCAGGGAGAACACCCAGCGCACACAAGGCATCCAGCCAAGCGGAAAATACACCCATAGCTGTGAAAAATGCACGTGGAGGTAAAATCACCTGGATTTTGAGTCAAGCCTGTCGCTTTCCCACACCATGTTCAGGAGAGCAAGCAGCTCCCACCACGGGCAGTGACACAGCAGTGATTTGAGGGAACACCACTGCACGTAGGGCTTCCAGCCTGCTCCTAAGGAGAAAGTCAAAGACTACTCATGGCCCTCTCGGACTCAACACCTGTGGAAAACGCAAGTGGCCAAAAAAAGAAGAGCTGTATTGCAATGTGAGCCCCGTCGGACGAAAGTCGAGGTGCAGGAATTCAGTTTTGAATAATAGACATAATTGGCCGCAAGGGTCCAAATTAAAACTGAGACCCTTTTTTGTTTTACATGCTTTGACATAAGCAGATGGAAATCATATTGAGCGTAACTACAGATGTGTGGAAGTCAGGAGACACACTTTGTTAAGGAAGTGAGAGTCAGAGGGACTGCGCTGTAAAAGCGCCACGTGGTCTAACGGGGGGCAGCTAATGCTGTGCTCCAGTGGGAGCTGCTGCGGGCAGATACAGGTCTCCTCTCTGTGGGTTTCTGAAGTGTTAAGCTAGAAAGGGGAAAAGAAACAGGGCACTTGAACTATCTTTATGGCTGAGAACTTGAGCCCTTTTTGTCTAGAAAATAGTTAAATGATAAAATCTTCTAATGGGGAAAGTCAGTTGCTTAGAAATGTATCTAATAAAACACAAATAGTGGCAGTACTCTTCAGGCACATTATTTCTGCTTTAAGGGAGAGTTTGAAAGTTGGCAAAGAGGAACTTTTTAGAGGTTTTGTATCAGTGTAGCCTAAACCTTTTATCTTGTGGATACAATTAAAGGGATTTACCTTTTTGAGCACTCGCGTTCTTTGTGCGTTTTGTTAAAGTCTCGCTGGCCAGTCTGTGTAATGAAACAAGATTAGTGTTTTTGTTAAGGGCTGTGTAAAGCAAAGGACTGTGGAACTCTGGACAGCTGCTGCAAATGTTTCAATTTATGCCTAAACATGGCACTGTTACTCAAATTTAAGAATCATTCTTGGATCAAATTCCAATTAAATTTGCCTACAATACCTTCCTTCCTGTAAGCTCCATGTCATACCATTGTTTTGGGGTTTTTGTAAAAAGCCAGCCTTCTTTAAACACTTTTTAATTTTTTTTTTAAATCTCTCTCTTGCTATTCGGCCAGGAACTGTGCTTTTTACTTTTTCTATATGTGTCCATGAGACCCTCATCATTTGCTAATTAAAATACTGCATATTTTTGACACTCAGCTCTTTGAAAATATTTCTGTTCCTTATTTCTAGGCATTTCTTTAATACATTGCCAGAACTGAGCCACTGGGTCCTTACCAGCTTTTGTAAATGGAGAAGACCCAGCTCCGTCAGGAGGAAACCAGTGGGGGACTGGAACCAGGTCAGTTGATTTCAAAGTGGTGCCATTTGCAAAGAAGCAGCACTGACTTTTCAGCTGTAATCACTGTGCAGTTGATGGGGTTTATTTAGTTACTGCCTGCATAAGTGCCTGCTCCAGAGAGTGCAACTAATAATTCTATTTTATTTTACAAAGTAAACAACGTCAGATTAATTGGATAATAAAAGTTTTGCTATGCTTGCTTTTTTTCCACTTTATATGCTATTAGTGGAAGGCTGAGAGATAAGCTTTGTTTGGAATTTAGAATAATGGTTTCAGCAACAAGTCCCCAGAGACTGACTATTCACATGACTGCAATTTTTAAAAAATATATGGTGACCTTTTCCCCTTCAGATGCAGATTATCTGGGATGAAGTAATTGTAGAAATCAAGTGAAAAACAGGAGCAGTGATGCTTTGAAATGCTTTTTTGCATCATACCTGCGTATGAATAGCTTGTCCTGCAGGTACTTGTGTTTCTCTTCGCTGCAGCACGGCGAGGTTGACATGAAGATGTCAAACTGGAAGGGAACGTAGTTGACAGACTGCGAGAGCTTGGAGCTCTGATGTGTTTGCTTTTCCAGTGCAGCCAACCCCCTTAAGGAATGGAGCTGAAATAAGAACAGTCTGGCTCGGCAGTAGGTATAGATCATGTTATTTGCTGTCACAAGCTATTTGCTCTTGTGACAAATCAAAGTTTGGACTGAAGGTCTCTCTGGAAAATCAGGCTTAAGTCTGGGAGGTGCTGAAATGCAAAAGTGAGGACTTGACCGCAAAATAGTCTTTTAAAAATCCTAAAGATAGGGAAAAACTAATTTTGATAGTTCGGCTAAATGTACGTGCCATGACACAGTAGTTGTGTGTGTATAATCAGTGTTTCCTTTGGAATATTTCTCGAGTAATATCTGACATGCCGTTGGTGTTGCTGCAGCAGAGTAAATACGCCATTTCTTTACATATTAGCATCCAAGCGGGGACTGCATGGTCAGGAGCTGCCTCTGTAATTTATCAACATTATTGTTTTCTAACATAAATCTTCAAATTGGCTGCACATGTTCAGCTGTTTCAACTCTCCAGTTATTTGAGTGGATGTAACATGGCTGCTTAACCCTTTCTTGCACCATTCTGATGTGCTACTCACAGTTAAGGTCACTGTTCAAATGAATGAAAACGAAACACCAGTAAGTTGGCTTTTGCGTTCACTGTTAAAAACGCCTGTGTCAAAGGCCTGGTTTTGATGCCATAGAAGCCTTGTGGAGGGGGTGTATAAACAAAACTAATTAAGCAACTTCGAAGTGCAGGTTTCATTGCTGGTTTTGTGCTCCGTCACACCGTGAGGACAGCCATAAGGCACGTCTTTCTGTTGAACGTCACAGGAGCCTGCTGAACCCTGGGAACAGAATCCGACTCCAAAGAGCTGTTTTCTTAAGTACAGAGGACAGTTTTGCTCAAAGGAATTTAGTCAGGGAACTTCATTAATGTTACATGAGACATGAGTTCACCTCCTGAGACATGGAACTATCACCCTAGATTGGTGCATCTGCGTGATTGCAAAAGGATTTTATAACACATTAGTGCATGCAGCTTAATCTTGCCTCGAGAGGTAACGTGAGTGACAAAAACTAGGTTTAATGCCAGGGAGAGTTGATCACTGGACTGAAGCAAGCATTTGAATTTGCATCACTCAAATCACTGTGGACGTGGTGCTTCCCTTCTGTGTCACATCACACTTAAACATAGATTCAGCCAGAGTATATCCCAGGTTTAATCCAGGTTATGGTACTTTGGGTATTAAAAACATGAGTGTTTGACCTGAAGCAGTGTATGCATGGTACTTGGACAGCATTTACAATTAATTCTAGGGATATGCCCATCCATACCTGGGTGGTGTACTTCTGTGGAAACACTCAAGATCCAAACTGAAATGTGGCTCTTTTTCCTGATTGAAGGTTAAGGTCTTTCTGTAAATTGCAATGAAAAACTGACGTATACCAAAGTAGGAGATCTCACAATAGAAATGGGAGAATGCTGCTACAATGATTCCAATTTAAACTCTTAATAAAAAATATGTGCACAAATGAGACAAGTGGGTGCCCATAATGGAAGGATAATGGAAGTCCAGCGTTTTCTGTATGGCAGGAGGCTCTTGGACATGCTATGAGTGAAGGTGGATGTTGCAGAGCACAAAGGGTGGGTTTGTGCTGAAGGAGGCTGAATGCTCCCTGCCTTTGGTGCTTTTTCTGTGGGCAGCTGAGAAGACAGTACAGGAATCTGTCTGGGAAGATTGAGCATATCTGTGTAGCATCTGTCCTTTAAATTTTGACTCACACTTGTGGATTTCATAGCATTCACATGTGGTTTTGGGGTCATACACATGATAAGTGAATTCATAGTGTTTGCACAATACAGTGCTTCTGTATCTCGCACGTATCTCTCTTCAGTGGTACCTGTTGCTGATGCTTCCACTGCCCACACGAGGCCCGTCTGGACACAGCGCCGTCTCCTCTTGGTTTGGCCAGAGCTCTAGAGCTTCTTTTCCTTGCCTTTTCAAACTCTGTTCGGAATCCTTTGGGTTAGAACATATGGTGAGGTCTTTGTCAAGAGGAAGGAGGACCTATGGATCCTTATTGCTAGGGATATTAAAATAGTAGAATATTTTGTTGGCCAGCTGTGAGAGAACTCAGGAGGAGTCAGCATGGTACATTCCAGTTCTACTATCTAGATACTGCCAGCTGCTCGCCACAAGTTTATGGGACTCATTTAGACTCAAACAGGAAATGCTAACTTGCCATTTTCAGTCTTCGAGTTTTCTTTGTGCGGCGGAGAGAAAATTCTGATGCAGTTGGCTAAATGTTGCATTTGCTATGGGAATTTGCCTTGGCTGATGCAGTTTTTAAGACCTGTTGGTTCATTCGGAGGTCAAGGAACATTTATGTAAGAGAGTCTTCAACAACATTCCTTGAACTTGGCACGTTGAAAAAGCACAGTGCCAATTTTTCTCCTCTTTTGAGTATTAAAGTTTTGCATGCATCCTTTTGACTTCCTACCAAACAGTGAGATTGCTTTTGAAATCTGAAGGTAGCGTCATGTAAAGGCAGAGACACACAGTATGAATTTGTTTCCGTTGATTTATTTAAGTTTTTTTTTCCCTAGCTCCGTATAAATGAGGGTGATCCCAAACCCCAGCACGCTATCTATGAGTTTTCAGCTGAAATGGCTTACAAAGGTGTGATTTGTCTAAGCTTGCTTATGTCCATCTACCTGCTGTTACGATTTTCCAAGCATCCAAACATTTGGGAGACAGCAGATGTGGGAGAAGGCTCCGTATTCTCTGTGTAGCTGCTTCTCCTCCCTGCAGAATCTGTAGCATTTTGGTGGTTTCTCTATTTCCTCTCACGTTTGCCATCTGTACAAATGCTCAAAGCATTTGCCTTTTCTCAAGTCCATAAAAAAAAACCCCACTCTTTGGTAAAGTCCAGATTAAAAGCATCAGGTTAGGAAGCATTTGAACTGATCTCTTTCCTTGGAAATGCAGACAGACTCTTCTGCCCCGTGCAGTGAGGTGGGTTGAGGAGTGGTTTACCTGAGCTGCCTCATCTGACTTCAAGCGATGGAAAAAGCAAATGTCTCTCCACAGAGTCGTCTTATACATTAAAATGTTCTTCCTCTCACCTCCATATGCAGTTATTTCATATGGTGTGCGTGGAAACTGTGATTTCAGCTGAGTTGATGTGGTTAAAGAAGATGAGCCAGATAACGGCTCTTTGGCTCCAAGGCTGGATGTCACGTGAGATGTCACAGCTTGGTTTGCATCCGTGCAGTCTGTACCTAAACTCTTCTGCCCCAGAAGAGAAAGGTTGTGTCAAAACTGCCTCGTTAGGAGAGGTTTCCTCAATCATGCTGGGATGTTATTCAGTCGAGTGAGGAATAACCAGGATGAAGGATCCCAAAGCTGTGAACTATTTAGTGCTTAATCAAAGATGCAACTTAGGACAGGGAGTGGTTATACTGAGCAGAAACTCGTAGGCAACCTGGAAGAGAAGGTGCCTTGCCTTTCCTAGGGCAGCAGCGTCGTAATGCAGTTTTGGTTTTTGCTATGGCTGGTCAAAGTCGAAGATGGGGCTTTGGACAAGCTGATCTGGGGGGAGGTGTCCCTGCCCAGGGCAGGGGGTGGCATTGGATGGTCGTTAAGGTCCCTTCCAACCCAAACTATACTATGATTCTATGAAAAAGTCAAATCAGGATTTCCGTCATCAGGCAGAGCTTTAGCTGACATGTCGTGTCCCTTGCCATTGCTTTTCCAAACCAGTGCTGACATGGATGGTCTTATATTGTAGAGAAAAAGATGAAGGGTTGTGACTGTGCATTCATATCTGAGGCAGAAGAGCGCCTCTAAGGAAAAAACCTCCAAAAATCAGACAGGAGCAACCACAGCCATCCGTGCTCCGGAGCAGAAAGTTGCAGAGACAGGGTGGCCGCAGAGACCTCCAACTTGCACTTCTCATCGAGTCCGCGTTAGGATTTCTCTCCTCTGGGTCAGCACTGACAGTTCACAAGCGTGAATGATTCTGCTGTAAAACTTCTTCTGACACGCTCCCCGGGACTCCTTGCTCGGTTATTCCTGGTGGGGAGTGTGGAGGTGGTCGGCAGTCCTTCATCTGAGCTGGCTTGTCATTTTCCTTCTATATTGTACCTTTTCCCTCTAAAAGCTTTAACTGCTGTATTTTGCAGTTGTTTGGAAAAAAAAAGAAAGAAAAACTTAAAAAGACAGCAGATGTTGTCTTTTTGTGTGAGAGACGCCCTAGGTGGTGGGAAAGTTGTTTGTGAAGCTCTGAAAAAAATCTGCATTGACCTTGAAACAAGTTTAGCCTTTTTTATCTTACTGCAGTTCTTGTGGTAATACCTGGGGTGAATTAATCTCTTCATTAGCTCCGTCTGACTGCTCAGGCAAATGAGAGTCAGAATGTTCCCCCGACTGAACGCTACTTTTTGTGCAAAGAGATGCCACCGTTTTTAATAGTACATCCCAGGGGGTGGCTAAATCTTTTCACTGCTCAGAAAGACATGTTCTGGCTTTAAATGAAGTTTAAAAACACGAGTGTGCTAAGAATATCCTAGTGCCCCGACACAGACACACACCTTTATCTCTGGTCTCCTTTGCTCTCTCCCTTCCTTTGGAATTCTGAGGAGTGTTCACAGTGGTTTGTTTCCAGACTCACTGATGGCTGCTTGTGGTTCACGTTTGTGTATCTTACACACAAAAAAGGCAGTGAGTTTCAGGGGGTTCTGGTAAAACCTGAGCATTCCCATCCTGAAGAAGGATGGGTCTATTGAGTGCTACCTTCAGGCAGCATTACCGTTTGCCCCTGGGACACTGGTCCCAGCTTCAGTCCCCTTACCTATAGCAGCTCGGGTCTGATTTTCAGCATGAATTTTATTCCTGGCTAGTTTATTCCCCTTTATTCTTTTGTCATCAGCATCCTCTAACTGAAAGTTTTTCTCCCTCCTTTGACGCTCTCTTCATGATATTTTCAAAGAAATGGATATTGCAAAAGGATATTGCAATGTATAGCTGGGTTGTGGGAACGACAACTCACTCATCTGCTGCAACGACTCCTGCACTCTGTCCCTTTGTTGTATTTGTGTGTATCGGTGATTGCCACCAAACTGAAATCCTGTTAGAAGTGAAAGGAAATGTTGTTGAAGCACTAAGTCTTTTGGCAGGAGGGGAGGGAGAATAAAAGGCACTTATCTATGAAGAAAGAGCCCACAAAGGAATATTTTCTGCCCAGGATGTACAGAAGGCAGGACACTGCTGGGCTCTCTCCCCTCTGCCGTCTGGAGGGGTGGCATAAAACGTGCTAGTTATTATGAAAAAAGGCACTGGCTGTCTTTGGTTGCCCTATATATGTGCTGCATTTAAGAAAATCTGGGTTTTGCTGCTGATCTGGTAGTGATTTCCTGTCTGTAAAAGGAAAAGTTAAAATTTTTAATTGTACTGTAGTAGAAAGTCCTGTTGATACTGCACGTGGCGTTTGTTTGCCCATGTAGCTTTATTCTGTAGAAGTTTAGCAGTCAGCACTGGCTACCAGGATAACTGCCTCTGCCACCAGAGCTTTTCCGTGGTTTCACCGGGACCCACAGTGTGTCTTTCTGTACTCAGTGAGTTCCCTGTTCAGTTACTGAGTTCACTCTTCGGCTGCGCCAGATTTTCCCTTCATTAGCGAATGGCGCTGCCGTACAGCAGAAACACACTGATCCCGTGGATTTATGATAAATCACCTTTCTGTAATTCCAAACCACTTTCTTGGGTGCTGCAGGTGGTTCATTTGCTTATATGATTTCCTTTGCGTAAAACAGGGAAACTTCTTTCATTTATACCACCGTCGGTCTGGAGGAAGGGGAAGAAGAATCCAGAGCAGCTTTATAATGTTTACTCTCAGTCTTTTTCTTAGTGCTTTTTTGGAATGACTTTGAAGTACCTTCTTTTCAAGACGCTTACCATGTCACAATACTTGAACCAAATATTTCACTCTCTAGGACAAATCAATCTTGATTTCCAATAATCAGAAAGCATTACTGATTTTTTTTTAACTTTTCCATACTGCTAGTGTATTGAAAAATTCAGAGCCCTTTTTTATTTTAGGTGCTAATATAGTGCTCTAATAAAATCCATAAACTTTGTTTCTAGGTAAGACTTTACGTGCTTGACCTATAAATTTCAGACAGTTCTTTGCTGAAATTGAAACGAAGATTTCTTTCCTTTCGATGAGATCTGCTTTTTGGGTTTTTGTTGGGGTGGTTTTTATTTCTCAACAAGCAGTGTTTCATGTGTTAAAGTTGTAAACATTTTTCTGATTATCGTGAAATTATTTTCTTTACCTAATTTTGTTCTTTACCTATTTTCTTTACCTAATTTAGAGCAAAGTTTCCAAGCCATTCCAAGTGATTTTCTACCCTCTGCTAGAACATTTAGCGAATGTAGGATACAGAGGCCAGTAGCTCAGCCAGAAAAGATATTTTCATCCTGCCACAGCACAGCGTTTTCATTGCTCTCCAGCAAGAACACAGCAACTAAATCTTGTTGCAAGGAGGCAAAACTATCCTGGCTGAACAGACAGCCAGAGTTTTACCTTTGTGTCTAGCTCCTGTTCCTGCAGTAACAATTATTTAAAGCACCAATACTTTGCTGCGAAGGGGACTCTTTGAAGTGCTGTAATTCACAAATTAATATCCTGGGAAGAAGCTCTGGCAGTTAATAAGGAAAGAGAAACTTGGAAACTGATTTTTTAGTCAGTATATTTCTCTGACTTCAGTTCAGCACTGCAAAGAATCTGCCTGAGGATTAGACTAACAGGTTGTATTAAAAGAAAATCTGTGGCCAGAAAGGGGAAAAAAAGGAAGAAGGGGAGATCATAAAAACTGGAAACAAAGAACAGCGGTTTCATATGTATTGAAATGGGAGCAAATAGATCCTGAGTAGTAGGTACAGGTGCTTTGTATTTCTTCTTGTCAAGCTTAAACCATTTACATATCTCAAAATCATATAGAATACAGTTTGAGATTTATAATTATCACCAAAAAAATCAGTACCTATTCCAGATTTTTATTAAGCTTCAATTAGGATTAATTTAACAAGTTATGTGTGGGAGGCCAATAGCTAATGTAAGCCCATATTCCAGTGAAGATTTCAGGCAGAGATGTTTGTTAATAGCAGTAAGTGTCTGTAGTTTGGGTGGGAATTCTGCTTGTGAAAAGTTTGGCCGTGTGTCCACTTGGCCTTGTGCACACACAGAATGAAAGGTGCTCTTAACCTTCTTCATGAGCCACACATAAGAATATGAATTTGACTGCAGCTTGGGGAAGGACGTTTCAAAGCCTAATCCATTTTACCCATTGAGTTTCAGAAGGATTTAGAGCACCAAAGTTTTCAAAAATTCAGCTTAAGCCTTTAAGTTGACTTTTGTAGTCCCTGCTCCCTCCTCCCCCTGAAAAAAAAATTGAGTTTTTGAGAAATAAGGCCCTTTGTAGCAAATATATTCTTTATCAAATCCTATGCTTTTGCACATATATGTGGGTATATATATGTATTCCACAGTATTATCTGATTTGGGATTAGCTAAATCCACTAAACAATGGATTCAAAGGTGGGAAACTGAGCAACGTGAATTTGAGTGAATTTGAGTTGACATTTGTAGAAGAGTAGACTACACAAGGTAAGTTAGTGTGTATGAAGTGGCCACAGAGGTTATGCTGCCCTTAATCAAAACGACTGACATGAATTCTCTCTCTGAGACTGAGGTGATGAAATTAGATGTATTTAAAAAGCCTAGTGTTAAGTGTCCAAATGGACATGGTGATTAGATGGAGAATTTGCTCTTTTGACAGAGTATCTCAGCCCAGAGATGCTGGTCTTGTGCTTTGGCAGGTGAGGGGAATGGTGTGTGCAGAACGGTGTTGATTCTGTAAGTAACCGGGAAACAAGATAAAGCAAGAAACGAGTGCTGGCGTTTTGTCTCTATGCTTGTGAAACGGCGGTGTTGAGCAGTGTGCTGAAAGCCTGGAAGCTTTTCGCAAAGTTTTTGTTTGTCAAACGCTGTTATGCAGCATTACTTGGAAAGGCAGCATAAGGTAGGGCTCTGAAGTGATTCCTGCCCTTGCTCAGTCATCGAAGCTGACGTTTAAGGTGAGAGAACCAAAGATGACTTCGAGCAGTGTGGCTGTAACACAAATGGACGACACCAGTTAATAGCAGCCTAAGACTTAACTCAGTGTCTGAAATAACCTGGGCAGTGGAGAAGAGAGAGAATTCTTCTTCCCACACTGGGGACTGGCCTGATTGCTGGAGCTGGCTCTCCATGCTCTCGCCAAAGATAGCAGATGATTTTTAATGACCACACCTATTTAGGATTGTTATTTTATGTCTCATCCAATAAAGGATAGAATAAATGTTGTTCTGTTTCAGAAAAATACAACAGGCAGGGTAAATGCTTCCAAAACTAACAATCTTTTTGAAAAATAACCCCATTCTGGGGAGTAGCAGACTTGAGCTCTTTAATAGTCTAATGCTTGTGTAATGTGACCGCTATTAATTTCAGTAGTATTTATTGTGCCGACTCTACTTGTAAAATGTATAGCATCTTCTTCTTCTGTTTGGTTTTCTTAATAAGTATTTTTTGGATGGTCTTATATTCCATTAAAAATTCCATACTTCATACGATGTCTCTTGAGGGTGGCCCTGGTTGGTCACTGAGACCAAAGCGTGCACCAGCCTTGGCTCCCTCTGCCGTTTCCTTGCCCAGAAGGGTGGCTGGTTGCCTCCCTCAGTGTCACCGTGGCCGGTTCCTGGCTGCCCCTCTCCTGCCTCCACCCACCCTTTCTTGGGGTGCTCCTGTGTGGGCACGGGATAGGCCAAGGACAACCCCATTCCTCTTCTAGAAGATGCTACAGCAGGTCCTGACCCTCAGGGGGTGTCAGTTCTCTGCCAGTGTTCTCATAGTATATCCACAGCCAGTGCACTTGATCTTACCAGGTGTTATTTTTTGATTCTTTTATTCATTCATGATGTGTGTGCTGAACTGGCACCTTACAAGGAAATGCAAATAGTAGAATTGAAGTGACTGGTTTGCTTCCCCCCAACCAGAAAGTTTCATTTTTGGGCAAATGTAATACAAGCCAAAGGAGCAAAGACCATGAGACCTGAAAAAGGCTGGTGCGTGTGCTGCTTCCACTTCCCGTCCACGCAGATGATAGCTGGGCTGTTGCTTGGGAGCTCTGCTCTGCTTCTTACACTTAACTTTTCTGTCTTTTATAAACTGTGCAGAACTAGACAATAGACTGAAGCGCAGGTGCATTTTTAAAAAACCTGAGGCTGTCCAAAAAGCATCTTTTTGCTTAGGGTCTTAGATGATTTTGCTTGAAGAACCTCTATTAATCAATGAAACTTTCATATGTAAACAGCAAGTTTTATGCAGCGATTCTGCAGCTTATGTTATGTATAATTACAAGTTTCGGTTTAGAATTGTTGAATTTACACAATTCCTGTATTAAAACTTGCAACAGTGAGGCTTCTGGAGTGCTTTCTGGCATTTGCTGCAGAATTGCACTAGTATTTCTTATCCTACAGAGAGCCTGAATGTGAACCGGCACACACGGCGTTAATGGATTTTTGAGATTATTTTTTTTGATGAAAGAGTGTCTGTTTGCAATAGCCATCTTTATTTGCAAGGCGTGCGTGGTCAGAGGGTTCTTGGTGTCCTCGCAAGAGCAGCCTCGAAACCGGCCAATTGGATGATTTAGAGCCTATGCTGTTATTACTGTCCCCAGCCTCCAGCCAGCATCGTGAAACCGCAAGAATCAAACAAACAATAGGATTGGTTTGGTAAAAAAGATTTTTTCCTAACCCTGAAAGATGTCTTTTGTTGTCCTTCAGAGAATGGGGGGGGAGGAGAATTCCACTGCGTTGAGTCCAGTCTCGAGGGAGCAGAAGAACGTTTGTCTTTAGTGGGGTGGAGCAGAATGGCAGTGTGGCGTGGTGTGACTTCTTCTCCTCATCTTCTGAAACGAGTTCTTGCCCATCCTGTGCTCGTCTCCTCACTGGTGAGAAGTTAGCATCGTGTCTTGCCAGGTATTGTACACATTTCATGGACTACCATCGTCTGTGTAACCCAGAATTGCTTGGAGGTGTCCAAAACTACTAGGATATTCTGGTAAAGGTCTGGGTTACACAACATGATTTGAATATTCCCCAAGTGTTCTTTCTGAAAACATTTTTTCAAATAAAATAAAAGTAAGCAGATTTTTATTTTGTGTTAAGTAAAAAAAAAAACATTTTCTCAGAAGCAAGTGCAGTTTGAAAACTCCTGTCCCATTTTATACAAAACTAAAGGCAAACATTATTAGGACAAAATTGAACCAGAGTCTTAATGAACTGTAGTTTTAGTACAATTTAAAAAACGCATCCTACAGAATTTTCATAACAACCCAACATCCAAGAAGAATTGAAGCAGCTGAAAGCAAACAGGAAGTTTTAGTGTTTGGCTTCAGTTGCGTCTTTTTAAAACCTCTAATTGCTCCTTTCAGTTGCCTAAACTTCATGGAACATGGAGGAAAGTGGTGACAATTAGAACTTAAGTGAGATGATGCTTGAAAGAGTCAACCTCACCAGAGCTTTTCCTATCTTAAAATTTGGAACTGAAATTTTTAAAACGTTCCTGTTGTATGTTAGGAAAGAAGGGCTGCAGTTAATTTCCGTGTTACGGAGCGCAGATGAGCCATCAGGAGTCTGTCAGAGAGAAATGTTTTCCATTTCCACCGGGGTGGCTTCCCTGGCGCTCTCTTTGGAGCCAATTAGGCCCTTAACAGTTTTGCTGCCATATCGGACACTTAGTAGAGTCTTGCAACTGCTAAGTCATGCAAAGTCTGAAGATCTTACAGCCTGAAATACTTTAAAATAGTGGTAAAACACTGAAAACAAGCTTTTCAGCGCTGTAGAAGAAAAGTCATTGGCAATGCATGCTCTCTTGATAAAAAACTTTAAAATTTAAATGTACCAGTAGAATCTTTAGAAAATAAAAATAAAAGAAAGATTGGCATAGGAGTCTGGTGTGGAACCAGCATTTCTTGGCTGTGTACAAATTCTTTCAAAGAAACATTTGGAAAAGTTTTTTGCAGCATTTTTATTGTGTTTTTGTTCATCAGTTGCATTGCCAAATTAATTTAATGTGGGTTGAATTCTTGCTCTACCTCATTCACTTTAAGTTCTTTGACATGAGCATCTCATCTCAAAAAAAGGCAAGTTTTATCTGTTAGACAATTGAGGCTCTTTATTTGGAGCATAATGGCAGGAACTGTAATGTGCTGTAGCCCAGACAGATTTCTATGGCTCCAGACCAAGGCTTTACATCCTGTGGCTCAGGAACCTTTCTACTGCTTCACTGTGGCAGAGACGTAAATATCAGTGGTTGGAGTGGTTAGTGAGTTGTATGGCACCAAATTCAGTAATAATTTGGAATTTCTGTTGAGCAATGGTGGGGTTTTTTTAAGAGTAGAACAGTTAATTGTCCATCTGGCCTAATATCCCAGTTCTGGATGCTTTAACACAAGGTGTTAATCTTCCTTTCCTTAATATACTGTTAATTATCTAACACTGTAGCCATGGTGGGGTTGGAGCAGAGGGATTTCTTTCTGATCACCTTATGCGGTGGTGATAAGGATTGATAGCCCCAATAATGCTTATGTAAGGTAACAGCAGTTGATATTTATTCCTTTTCATAATGGGGATTGTGTTTATGTTTTGCAGACATTAGCCAGATGAGCTGGAATCTTACAAATATTCCAGCAGCTTCTTGAAATCCATGCACTAGTTTGTCTCCACAGTCTCATTCGCTCTTCTGCAAGCCCTGTACATTTGCTTAAACCCCAGCAGAACTGATCCTCTCACATAACGGTGAGATCTGGGTCTTTTCATCCATGATGAATAAAGTCCTATTATGTCTAACAAGATTGACCCCAATCCTCCCACAGATGACATGCAGCGCTCCATCTGTACAAATTTCAGTAATATTGTTCTTCACTCTAACAAGTCTCTGATTTTCTGAGTATACCCAGCTCTGAATTTTTTGTGAGCCATGAGCACAAGCAGTTTTTATTTGCTGGCTCAATTCAGGAAGGGCACAGAGAAGTTGTGATGGCCCTTTGCTGGTCTGCAATGACTCCAGGTGTTTTGGGGGAGGTGCCTCCCATTGGTCTAGAAGAGCCATTGGCAGTTGGGATTAAATATTGCAGTTTCCAAGGCTGGGATTTCTTTGCAGAAGCAAGCTCTTGATCTTTCCTTCTAATTTACTAATGCTCTCACTTCCTCCTGTTTCTTGGATTCCTTCCAATCTCGTCTTAGCAGCAGCTGTGACCAAATGTGTGTCTTCATTAAGCTAATTTTGTAAATCATTTGCTGTATCCCTTTTTGAATACCGGAATGACACTGATCACGGTTGTCTGTTCCAGATTAATAGGCACTGTGTCTGGAGATGGAGTTTTCTTGCGCTGGGATGTGAATGAACAAACAGAATTTAGTTCTTGTCTCGTTTGTGTTTTCTTCCTCCCAGTGCCTTTGGCTGAAGCATCTGGGCAGTTCCATCTGTGGTGATTGAAAGCCAAAGTCAGTGCCTTCCTTATCTCGGAGGGAATGCAGGGTTGGACAAAGCTGTGTCTTGCTGGAATCCAGCGTTGTCCTGACTGCGCAAGAGAAAACCAACATTTGCAGCCTTGGCAGCACCCACCACACTCTTGCCTTAGGTCCTCAAGATCAAAAGAAAGAACTGTCAGTGACAACAATATCTTAAGTGCCATTAAGCTTCGCAGGGCAGGGTTCCCACCTTGTAACGGACATCAAAGGTGCCAGAGAGAAACCTGGCTGTCCATGTTCCTGGAACTGGGCACAACTGGGAGCCTGTGGTTGCGATGCCTGTGAGTCACCCCCGTGGCACTCCAAAGCAAGGTGAGCCTGCTGGAGGCTCACGGGGAATACTCATGTTAAAGAAGAGACAGAGGAATTGTTGAGAAGAATGAAATACCAGAACTCGCAGGGTTCCATGAGCACCCTCCTAGCTCATGGTGAGTGCAGAGTCAAAGGTATTTGCTTAAGATACTCTAGATAGTGGAGAGACTGAAAACAATGATAGTTTTTATTTTACTTTTAGTTTTCTTTTTTTCAAGCTGACATTTGTAACCAAATGAGATTGGCCATACTGAGGGTTATCATGTCTCACCTGCGGGCAGTAGCTTCTTAGGATGTCCTCATGATGTTCCTTGTCAATATGCAGTGATCCCTCCAGACTTACATCTGTAAATCTTACGCATCTGATTCAGTTGTTTATTTTTTGCTTGTATATAGTTGCAAATGGACATGATTTTAATTCCTGTGAACGTTAACAAACTCTTGTGACAAACCTTAGTTGGCTTGCTGATGGAAAAAAAACAATTACCATTTCTCATGCCTAATTTCATTTTCTCTAGTTCGCTTTCATGTATTGCAAACCCAGTCCCAGGAAGCCTGATCCACAGCAGGGTTTCCAGCAGAACTCAAATCCATCTCATGTTCTTTTCTTTCTGTGCTTCTGGTGAAGCCAACGTTCACCAGGAGCTGTACAACCCATTGTCAATCCGTACAGGGACTGTATGGAGAAGTCTCCAATACTGTGGGTGGCCACCCAGATGGGAAGCGATGAGTGCTTTATCCTTGGGTATTTCCCCACTGTGCTACACGCTGGTACCATACTGTGTGGCTACTTCATCATTTCCAGTGTGACACCACTGAAATGACATCAACTCCAGTGTTAGGTGACCTGGTCGAATGCTTTTCACCTCTGCAAAATATCTCCAAATCCATAGAACTCAAAATGGGGCCCAGTGTTGTTTGTGCCTAGTTTTGTCAGTCCTTTGGCTTCCCTTCTATCTTTTCAAATAAGAACAACATGGGAGGCCTTTAATTTTCTGCGTCAGAACTGGCGATGGGATAAAATCTAAACTTGTTTGCCTTTTTCCAGCATGTGTCGCATTCACAGACCATGAAGAAGTTTGTGTTCTACCAGGGCCATGGTAACCACTGCCAGATTTTCACTTGATGGACCAATTTTCATTTTCAGTGCTATTATCAGACTGAAAAACAATCCTTTTATATGCCAGACCTGGCCCTTGCTGCGATTGCTACTAGGATTGGCAAACATTCCAGGAATCTCATGTTCTGACTTTATTCCAGCATTCCCCAGTGATTCAGTTATTTCTTAGAAAAATATGTTCCATTTGAAATGAAACACCAGCCATGGTAGTGTGCGTTTGTGTAGCAGCTCTTACTCTGAAAGATCCCAACTGACCGTGTGTACTGGATCCCATCCTCATTAGCACTTGTGTGACTGGGGGTATTTCTCACTTTTCCAGTGCAGTTGTTGGGGCTGGAACCAGCAGGAAAATGAGACCTTGCAGTGCTTGGGGAGAGCGACACAAGGATGAGGGAGCCCGAGGAAGACATCTCCTTCCCCTTTTCTCTCTGTTTGAGGAGTGCAAGATGTTCCTCGGCAATTAAATGTGATGAAAACTGCTGTTTTCTCTCACCTGAGGTCAGCAGTCTCCTTCTCTCTCTTTGATAGGATGTACGGCTGGTTTAGGCGCAGTTTAAGATAAAAACCTAAGCTTCCGGAACTTAGCATCCTCCAAAAAGCAGAGTCAAGCAGAAGTTCGAGGTTTGTTGGGAACGTGACCTTTAGAGAGTGGAGTCAGCTCTGAAGGAATAAGGCGTTCCTCCTTCCCAGCGAGGCTGCCCAGCCTGGCTTCCTCCAACTCGGGGCACTCGTTATCCACAGCCCAGACACTCTGTGCCTGACCTCCACGTCCGGGATCGTGGGTCCTGTGTGCGGAACCCAGTTCCGCTGCCTGGCCATAGCGGTATTTAGCAATGCAGGTCATCGTTAAGTAAATATTGGATGAAGTGACTGTGGGGTTGTTACTCTGGGTTGTTTGCAGGGCTGGAAACTTGCCCTCAGCAGGACTTGAGGATACCTTTTTGGGTTATGTCATGCTTTGCGAAACTTTTACAGATAGTAAAAGATCCTCCAGGGTAGGAGGTGGCGAAAGTGTTTGGGCTTTGGGTTTTTTTGGTTTTGTGGTTGGTTGGTTGTTTTTATTGAAAAGATCTAATTCTCATATGCAGGTCTGTTAGGAAGCTTTGTTCCTTTTTTTTTTTTTTCCTTTGAGGCCGTATTTCCAGTCTGCTTGCTGGTATATATTCCTATTCACTTGACTTGGGCATCTGGGATAAGTTCTGAAAGGCAGCCAAAGAGACACAGTGACAGAAATTACACATATGTATCTTATTTTGGGTCTGTGCCCGTATAGGATGGGCACATACTAATAGCAGGTACTGTGGTGCTGGTCTTTATTTCTTCGTATTGATTTCTCTCAGGTACACAGGAAAAATACCTCCTCATTTCATAGAATAGTAATTTCCTCGTCAGCCTTCGGCTATAAAAAAATGTGAACTTCTCTCAGGCAAACCTCTTGGATATCTAGGCAGATTGATGCATCTCTTCATCCCGAGACTGACACCAACATTAGAAGGTTTATAGCAACTTGTGCCTTTCTCCTTCTCAGATTTAAGTGAATGACTCTGTCACTTGCACGCTTGTGCTCTGGGTTGTGTGGTTTGCAAGGGCTGGCAGTATGTAAAGAGAAAGTGCCATTTGTTTTATGTGGAAACTTAGCTGCTCCTAGAGTCAGCTATGGGAAAGCTGGAAAATATGATAATGATACTTTCATAGCAGAGTTAGAACTGGGCCAGCCCCGGTGGCACCAAGCTGTGGTGCACAGTGCCCAGGAGCACATGGTGCCAAATCGTAGGGAGCCTGATCTCGGGGCTGGAAACGGGAGGAAAATCGGGGCAGAGCTGATGCCGGCTCTGGTGATGTGTCTGTCTGTCTGTCCCTTCCCAGGGAAGGCGGTGGGAGTTTTGTGGGAGGCTACAGAAGCAAGTCTTTGTGCACCCAGGGCCAGAGCCGCGGGATGGATGCTGGAGGAGAGAGCTGCAGAGCAGCGGCTGTAGCAAACTCCACGCCAGCAGGAAGCTCTCACCCATAATGATGTTATTACTGTCTTTGCTGGGGTGTGGAGCGTATCGTTAGTACAGTCTCCATCTCCTCTCTCTATACCCAAAGTCTGGGGGGGTTTTGCTGTGCTTGGGAGAGGTTTCTACACAGCAGTCTCTTTATTTGTGTTTTATTTGGAGCGGGTAACCGGAAGGGGGCTTGGTTCTGGGTAGGGAGAAGCATGTCGGAGACATATGTTAGCTTCCAGCATCTACAAACATGGGGCTTGTCTTCGCTAAAACCACATCCCCAGCTACTCCCTAAAAGGCCCTTTTATCAGAAGTATTGCAGACATGGGAGCTGTCAGCGATCCTGCTCTGCTCTAACGGCCTTCCCGCTGCTCCTGGAGAGCCAGGACCGGGAATGGCAGGTGGAATATGGACAAAAGTGTTGTCTGCCCCTCTTGGTGTGTGCTGCCCTGGTCCTCAGGCCCAATTCCTCCTCAGATTTAGAATATTTTATGAAGGTGCACTCTGAGACATAGCCATTGTGTGTCCTGTGTGGTGAACTGTAGGTGTTGAGTAAACAAAGGCATGGCCAGAAGTTTTGCAAAATTCTACTGGGCTGGAGATTTTTGTGTTCTTTTCTGCTTTGTTATGATTGCCTTTTTTGATGAGCTATGAATTGGATAGTAATCCTTTATTTAGTAGGAAATTAGATCCTTAGATAAGGTTTTGTGGAGTGGCAATCAAACCTGGCACAATCTTATTTATTAATTGATTTGTCAAGGTTTTATAATTTCTATAGAGCTTTAGTAAATTCTACTCACACCATCTTGCTTTCGTCCTCTTAGACTACACGGGTCTGTTGAAAAGGTCTCTGGTCTTACTGTGAATTTCTCATAGTGATGATGAAATGAATTGATCCATTAGGACTGCTGTGCTTAACAGACAATTCACATTGATATTTGCATTTAAAGACAACAGAATATGAAAAAAACAGAATATGACAAAAATCCTGATATTTCACAGTTTAAGCAACACATTGTCAGATTTTAATCCTGATTTTTTTTTTTTTTTTTTGCATATTTCATTCAGATCATCTACACTTTACTGTTAATGAGAATCTTGTTTCAGTAAAAAGTTGTTTAAAAATAATTGTGAGAAACAACTGGAGCAACTTGGATTAACCAGCTGTAAGCATATTTCTGGAAAGCTGAAAAACACAAACAAGACTCTTCCATGTTTCCTTACTAGGAAAAGAAAGACCAATTCTAATGATTCTCCTAAGTTGCAATGAACTATGTGTCAAAAGGGTGTCTTGACTTTATGAGGTTCCTGACTGCAGCCACGTGACCTTCCTGATTTGGCAAGGAGAATTTTAACAAGTTTATGATGGTTCACATGAATCCATCTGATATTTGGTCGCTCTTGCTGCTGGGGAGCTCTTGCTGTAAGTAGCTTAGGTAGAACACAACTGTGTTGCCTGGAGAATAAAACATAGCCAGGAGACACAGGATTTTCAGGTGAGTTCATGAAAAACCATACAGAGATAGATTTTTTTTTTT
>VXAK01008717.1:36242-86603 GCA_013399435.1 Arenaria interpres
TTTGGAGTTGTTTTTTAAATACACTACAGCCATCTGCATCCTCCCCAGCAATGACAGCGGAACATTCCTTTAGCTGTTACACGAGGCAGGATCCCCTTTCACAAGTGTTAGAATGTGCAGTCGGTCCAGACATCTGAACTGCTGGAAAAAAAGCAATGGGACTGTGTGATTTTTATTTTTTTTTTAAATCAAAGTGCTCTGGATTTGTGGGGTCAAAAGCATTTCGACACCCTGCAATGAGCAGATTGTAATTAAAGAAGGAGATTATTTCAGATACCAACAGAATGGAAACAGTGAGCCAGCTGTTTTGATGTAGATGGCACGAACGCTTTACAGCCTGTATAAAACTCTTGGAGAAATATTGCAGTAAAAAATCCTTTCTGTTGTGCTCTTGGAGCGTGTCAGCAATCGATGGGTTGATACAATATAATACACAGTGAAATCCAATTATTAAAACAGGATTAAAGGTACTCTGACATGAAGACTGAAGCGTTCTGCTTTGGGTTTTTGATCATCAGACGGTTCTGGGATTTCAGGGTTAATTCTAAATGTCATATTTTGCCACTATTCATTGACAGTTGCAAATAGCTAAGTTTAAAGGAAAAAAAAGAGAAGGAACAAAAGAGGTTTCAGATATCACAGTCTGTTCCAGGAAAGTCTGCCAAGTCTCCAGAAAACCGAACTTAGTAACTGAAACTATTAAAATCATAAAGTTTTATAGAATTTTCATTTTATTATGCTTTCATCCTGAGGTATTTAATAGAAGACGTTACATACAGGATGTCATGCCCTTCTCGGGCTGTATGGGCAAGGCCACTGTATGAGTGACAGCAGTTTTTACAGCAGACCCTGCTATCGAGGCACCGTGGTGCCTCCCTCTGAGGTGTCCCCTGTGCCACTTGGGGTCCATGATACACCCTGGGTCAGTGCCACCACATGTTTTCACCCTGGAAAATACTGTCCTCCCAGGGATGTTCTTCCTTCTGCAAAGGTTTTGGGGAAGGTGACAAATAGATAAACCAGCTTCTTGCAGGACTGCAGATGGAGCGTGGCCACACGGTTTTTGAATAGTAGTTAAAAGGATCCAGATAGTTTTCCATGACTGGTAGGGCTTCAATTAATGCTTTCCTGTTGTGGAAGAAGAGTGTGGGACAAGAAAGGAAACAGACTCCTTAGGTAGAGTAAACTTTGCCCATTAGCAGTAATCTCTGACAGTTAAGGGTAAAGGAAGAGGCATTATTCCCGAACAAATCCAAAGGCAGTAGTGTAATAAAAAGGGGGATGGGCTGGGTGATCAGAGCATTGGTAAAGACTCCCTCTTTTTTGATTCTTTTCTCTCTCTCAGTATGTCAGTTAGGCCAAATCCTGTCCTTGCTGTGTGTCTGGAAGGTTTAGATTGCATATTAGGAAAAATTTCTTCACCGAAAGGGTTGTCAAGCACTAGACCAGGCTGCCCAGGGCAGTGGTGGAGTCCCCATCCCTGGAGGGATTTAAAAGCCAGGCAGACGTGGTGCTGAGGGACATGGATTAGTGATGGGTTTTGTCAGTGTTGGGCTGGCGGTTGGACTCGATCTGAAAGGTCCCTTCCAACCTGGATGATTCTATGATTCTATCCCTGTGTGAAGAGCTGGGAGGATGCTCAGGAGGATGCTAAGCTGTGATGAAGCACCAGCTCTCCCAGTCCTCTCTGTCCCACTCTCTATCCCCCTCGATGGGGTGAGAGGAGCTGGCTGTTGCTCCCTTCAGTGCAGAGACAGGCATTTCTGTGACAAACTGGCAGAAAAAGCAGAAAGGAGGACAACTGGTGGTGTCCAGTTCCCTGCGGAACCGTGCTAACCCAGTCCCTCCAGAGCCAAAAATGTCACTGGTGCCACTACGCCATGTCAATAGTGGGGAGCATTGGCACCACTGTGTCTGCTCGTTCCCATCCCCGCAGGCTCTGCACATCTCACAGAAATTAACGGGCAGTATTTCAGGCAGATCAGGTCCTTGATCAGGTTCTGCTGGTGATTCCCTGGTGGCTGGAACGATGCTGCGAAGAGGCTGCAGCAAGAGAGGATGTGAGCAGCAGTAATGGGGGCTGCTTCATCTGGCGCTCAGAGACTGGAAGGAGATGTTCTTCATTAGCCCTAGGATTGTGGCAGGGAATTGTTTTTTCCCATTTGCCCAGTGCCACTGCCTGCCCAGGGCTTGCTGCAGCCTTCCTCGAAGTGCCCCAGGCGAGGGGGACTTTCTTACGGCTCTGGGCAATCCTGAAAATGTGGAACTCGTTCCCCCTGGAGTTATGAAATGTGAACGGATTACACTTTTTTTTTTTTTTACAGTGGAAAAGCATGAAATCATAGCCGCATTGGCTAGAGTTGTTATTCATTTAACAGTTAAACTTCCATTATGTTTTACTGTTTGCTACATGCTGGTTTTATGTGCTGCAGCTTTATGTATTTTGCAGTTAACTGTTTGAAAGGAGAAAGAAGTGATTTACCAGTGCTCACTAACGCTGTGCTTTTCTTGTTGCTAGGATGATACTTGCTTCGTATTGCATGTGGGCATCTTGGAGAACGTAAATGTGTGGAGTTTTACTGTCTCATTGTTCATAAGAGACCGCTAGAAAAAAAAAAACCAAACATATACATTGTGATAAATCATCCCTACTGTGGGGATAACCACAGCTTTATGTGAGCCTGTGACTTGGTGGTGTGGAAGAGAAGCTGCTGAGGGTGATGTTGTGTCTCGCTCTTACTGTTCAAAAATGCTCAAGGCATGCTATTTGCTTTTTAAATTAGTGACTTCTATGTGTTAGCTTGAAAAACTAAAGAAACAAAAAGCTGCTACTCGTCATTCTTTGAAATCCGTAGCAGCCTTTCTGTTAATTTCATTAATCTTGGCCTGTGCCTATTATCTTCTATTTATTCATCAGGAAGTTTCCTTAATCACGTTTGCTTTGGCTTAGCTGGAGATTCTGTTCTTTTTTGCAGTATTTCTGTGCTGTGTGGTGAAGTTCTTTCCTGAGACACCCGTTTTCTGAAAGAAGCTCCGTGGAAGCAGGTGGGTGGACACCACGGCTGGGGATCTGCCAGCTGAACAAAAGCTCACACTAAAGCGAGGGGGTTCTCCTTACTGGAACCACTGGCCCGGCTGGTGTGGGCCCTCAGTTGGAATTCGTGGCAGTAGCTTTTAGTTTGGTAAATGACAATTGCCTAAGGGACCATTGCCTTCACCCATCCAACCCTTCAATAAGGTGCTTGCAGCGGGGACCTGATGCCACCAGCTACAGAAGTTGGGGTTAATTCCACAATGCCAGAATTAGCACTTGTACTTGGGCAGTTTTTATCTGGTGAAAACGTAACCAGATTGACTACTTCTTACTGAACACATACTCCAAGGTTATTATTTTTACCTGTCTAAAATGGTTTTGAAAAAGATGGTGGAAACTCTGCTTGACTTGCTGTCTCGCTCCCTCTCTGAGAGGCTTGTTGTGGTGCTGTGAGAAGTCTGCAATGAAATCCTACCCCCATCACACAGGCTTTTAGGAGCAGCACCTTATTTTTAGATCTCAGGTTTTGAGATTGCACTTTGGGAGTTACTCTGAAGGTCTCAGGCTTTTGGTGGTGTTTCCCCAGTTGAAATAGGGGCATGGTGCCCCTTAAAAATGGACCCATTCAAATTCACACTGATCAATGAGATGAGAAAATAAACAGAAGGCATTTTTGTAATGTTGGTTGAGCTTGTGAGAACTCACCACAGAGACTCACTCCTACAGAGTAGTGAGCTGAAGGTGGGCCAGCAATGCACACTCGCAGCAGAGAAGGGCCGTACCCTGGGCTGTATTGGGAGAGGCATCACGAGCAGGTTGAGGGAGGTGATGCCTCCCCATCTCCTCAGCCCTGGTGAGATGTGTCTGGGTGTTGTTTCTTCTCCTGGACTCTCCAGTACAAGAGGGACATGGACGTACTGGGAAGAGTCCACCCACAAAGATTGAGAGAGCTGGAACTGTTCAACTGGGAGAAGAGAAGCCTCAGAGGGTCCAATCATTGTATATAAATATTTGATGGGGGAAGGAAAGGAGATGGAGCTCTTCTTAGTGACGCCCAGAGACAGGACTAGGGGCAATAGGCACAAATTGAGATACAGGGTGTACGTCTAAATGTAAGAAAAAAAAAATAGAGTAGTTGAGCATTCTCCCAACAGGTCTGTTGAAGAGGTTGTGGAGTGTCCATTGTCGGAGATAACTCAAAACCCGACTGGACATGGTCCTGAGCAGCACACTCTGATTGACCCACCTTTGAGCAGAGGGTTGGAGTGGATCATCTCCACTGTCCCTTCCATCCCGAGTCACTGTGGTTGTTTCTCAGAATTTGGCTTGGGGAGTGCTACATTCATCTAATACGAATGAAGATTTTGTGGTCGATGTTTTTAGCGGTTCATTAAAGTATTTTGCTTAATGAATGTTTTGTAAAGTACAGTACAGTTATGGTGGTTTTTGGTGTTACATAAATTTCTGTTTGTGCCCGTGGGGGATTTTTTTGTGTTTGGTTATTTTGGTGGTTTGTGTTTTGATTTTATTTTTTTTTATATCAGTGTCTGTAACATAAACTAAATTGAAATTAGCAGGAGCTGGGTTTTCAAGCAATGTGTGACACAGCTTGTTATAAGGCATCTCTTGTAATTAACTGTCTTTTATTACCTCGTAAATGATTTGAGGTTTGGTCTCTGAAGAGAAAAACAGGCATGGCAGAGTGTTTTGGGTTTTTTCTTGGTTTTGGGGTGGTGGTATTTTTTTGCTTTAAATGGCTAACAGACTGATCCTGCCTGCCTAGAAATCAAGGGATTTTTGGGGGTTCCAACAACACTTGTTAAACACCTGAAAGTCTCAATAGCTGTTGAATATATGGGGAATGCAAGATCTGGCTAAAGGTAGGGAAGAACCCAGACAATAAAACGTGTGTCTGGGCTTAAACTGTCCGGATACGCCAGGGTTCCAGTTTGGGGCCATCTGCTGGGAAGGAGCAGACCCTGGTGTGAAAAGTCCAGAGGAGGCTCCAAGTGTCCTGTGGCACCGCTAAGTGACATTGTCCTCAGGGCCTCCAGTCCATCGGTCAGTCGTGCACGGGGAATGAAGGGAGGGAGGGGGAAGTTGGGCTGGTTTGATTTAAATGTCAGGTTGTTTTGAAGCATGGTCTGTGCAGTATGTAGGTCAGTGCTAAAGGGCCAGACTGTATCTGCAAAGGTGCTGAGAGTGATTAATTTCCCTGGACAGAATTCTAGAGGTTTTTTTCTTTTTTTCAGTGTGCGCTGAAGCAAAGCTGCGCATTCTCATTCACCATGGGCTCAGGTTTCGGACCGTCTGCCCGAAGGGGAAATTTATCCTGGCAACCGCTGAAAGGGGAACGCGTGTGGATTGGCACTGGTTTGTGCATTAAAAAAATTAATTTTTTTTTTTTTTTTTTGCCGCGTTGAGGGTAGCTTTTCAAGGATGGTTTATTTACATTTCCTTGTGTGCTCTCTAACCATTTGCATCAGTGAGAGCTGATATTTGTCTGCTTCCCAGCAGCTGCCAGGCACCGCGGCGAATGTGGATGAGCCTCCTTTCCCTTCCTGAGCGAGCCGGAGCCGTGCCGCTGGGGGGACTGGCCCTCTAGCTGCTGGGGCTGAAGGGACAGAGACAATTTTTTACCAGTCAGTCAAATTCACGCTGATGATTTTGTTACCTGTAGCTGTGAAATCACGCGGGATAGATCACCTGGCCTACCTAAGGTCTGTATTGCCCAAACAATACGTGCTAAGGGGACTGTATTATTTTAAATGTCATAAAATCCAGCCAAATGGAGTATTTAGGGAAAGTTTAACAAAATCCCATTAACAGTCCTTCACGTGAACCCTTCTGCCCCTCGATCCCAAGCAGTCAGACCTTTGTCAGGGCCTTGCAGTCTCGAAAAAAACATTTAAAACATTGCTGAGGTGAAGTTTTAAATGACAGTAGAACAAAGTCTGGAAAAATTATTTGATATTCAAAAATATTGATGTTAAATAGTAAGTTATTATTTTTTTTTTTGCTACTTCTTTTGCTGCTTGCGTATGCAGGAATAGCTTTTTAAAACAGGCTGGCAGTCCATCTTCTCCTGCTTTACAGATTGATAATGGTCCTCAACTGTAATGAAGGAACATGTCTAGAGGGCCTGGGTTTTCACTGTGAGCGCCAGGATACCTCAACACAAGGGCTCTGTCGGCTCCTCTTCGCTCTTTCCTACGCCCTCAGATCCGCAGAGTCCCGGGCAGATGAGGAGCAGGTGAAGACCCTGAGTGATTTTCTGTGCCACGTGCTGCAAAGACACCTCAAGGATGGTTTTGCTCAATAATTTGTGTCTGACAGATTTCCTGGCACAGTTGGGAAAGTTCCTCCCCACGCTTCTCCTGGTACCCGCACGGGGAACTTGTATGTGCTGCGCACCTTCAGAGGGCACAACTCCAGCATTTAAAAGAAAGCTTGCAAGAGGTGCTATTTACTGAGCAAAATGTGTTTTCCTGGAATCCTGATGGATTGATTTATGGCTTCTGCAGTTTTTTCTGGAAGCTGCTGCAGGGTGGAATTGTGCCCTCTGGGTCAGAGATGAAAGGAGCTGGCCAGGAACGCAGGGGAACTGAAACAATTTTTTCCAAAGGTACAGTAAAATTGTAGCTGTTGCGTTGAAATGCACTGTTTTGCCTGGTCAGTAAAGACGACTAATTCATATTTTTGCAGCAAAGAGAATACTTGGATTCTTTGTCGCAGGACATCTTTTGTTGCTGCTGGATTTTTGAGGCGTCTGAGTCAAAAAATGCTCTATTTTGACCTCTTTTTCTTGAATAGTGAAAAAAACCATGGTCTGGGATTGTGTTTGTGTATAAGTGTGTGCTGAAGAGCTTGAGTGTAGATGTTTGTCCCAAATCTGTTCGTGGGCTGATCAACACTGACAAATTATTCAGAGTATGAGACTGACCCCGTGGTTGCTGGAATTAGGAAAGGAAAAATAATGCAGGTGTCTTAAGTTTGCGTCACCTCTGAAGTCTGTGAAGCGTTGCCACAGCAAATCAACAGCCCTCCTGCCGCAGAGTGGCCCTTCCTTAGCGGAGTGCTGAGGCTTGAAGTCATGCCCAAATCTCCCAGTCTAGAATAGGTGAGGGAGATAAAAAGAAAGGAAAACCAAAATCAAGCTATAGATTAAAAATCCTAGGAATCAGCCCGTGCGACTCATCCTCTGTAACCAGCTCTTCCTTTTCACAGGTTTAGAACTGACAGGGAGTCAGTGGCTGCTCTCGGGAGCCTGTGCTTTATGTGAGGGACATCCCAGGGTTTCCCCTGGACATGCTGTTTGAAATCCCAGCCCCGTTCAAAGCCTGGGACCCTCCGGGAGCTCCGCAGGCAGAGGGAAGGAAGAAGGAGTCACCAGGGCTCTGACCTTGGAAGGCTCCTTATCTTTGGATATTTCTGCGTCCGCATGACGCAGATTTTAATGGGGACCGCTCCAGAAATGCCACACTGGGCACTGAGACCTTAGAAAACATCCCAGTTCCAACACCCAACTGAAATATTACACTTAGTATAGTCTTAATAAAATGGAAATGGGCTGGGAATCTTAACAAAATCAAATTGAGATACTGATTCTATTGCTTAAATGGCAGCATCTGTGAGATTCCTAAAATGCTTTATTTGAATGAGTGACCATAAAAATCCCCAGATCCCCCGAGTGTTATTGCTACGTGGAATGCAAGAGAGCAGCCAGGCCCATTTCACAGGGAATTCCACTTTGCACGGAAAAAAAGAGCCTAGTACCAAAAAGATCTTACAAGAGATATGTAAAGAGCTCCCTCAGTTCATCACATTTCTCACATCTGTTTATATACAATACTAATTCTCTTCACTAGAAATCACAAGGAACTCTGCATCTGAGCAGAAGATGAGGAGATGAGGGCTTGAGGTTTGACTAGTCTGTAACCTGCAGAGGATATACAGTAGGTGTATTAGTGGAATTAAATATTTTAATAAGATAGCATATAATTTCCAAATAATTTTTTCTGACTCAGTAGAATTCTGGTTTTTGACCAAAAAACCCCCACCACATCACTGTTAAGGATACTTAAAGAGGTTTTACATTGACAGCTCTGCCCTCAGAGGGTTGTCGTTCTGCTGATGGCTCTCAGGGTCTGATGTATTTTCAGCTCGTTGAAAGTATTTATGGTAGGAAAAGGCATTTCAGTGTTAAGATAAAAACTTCACTCCTGAAGCATAGCTTGGGAGCGAAGTGACAGGAAAAAGTACTGGTAAATAGTTGTGCTTTGCATGGGTTTTGCCACTGCTCAAATCACACCCAAATCCAAGTGCTTTATGATTTTAAAACAGGATTTTAAAAAGTCTGCATATACTGTTAAAATTCCAGATTTCAGCTGAAACTCAAACTATTAAAACAGTATAAAAGAATCTCTGCTGGAGAGATTTCCAGCCAGGCTGAAACACAACCAGTACTGGAATTTTCATTTGAAAAATCTGAGCTTGCAAAACTGCTTTGTGCCCTTCCAGGCCGTTAAAGTCTGGACAGTCGCAGATAAGCAACTAAACTCCCTGTATTTATTGCGGCTAAATCTAACTTGCAGAGACTCACTTGCATCTCAGACACATCGCCCTTGTCAAGAGGCATGTATGGACTTGGAGTTTGTAGTGATTGACCCTGGTTCACGATTCATACAGGTGATTTTCCACAATCTGAAGTGACCCAAAGATCAAAGATGTACTTCGATGATAATTTTCAGTTTGGTGGAGTGGTTCCTGACTCCTGCATGGGATGGTGGCTTCAGCAGAGTGGATCATCCATACGAGTAAAGTTCATAGTCACAGGAATAAGACAAAATTGCAGCTTTCTTATGCCCATGTAAATTAAGGAAAGGAGGAATTAATAGTGTCCCTGCTTTGTCAGCTGCTAATTTTTGCAAAATATATCGGAGCTTTGATTCCAACTCTAAATTTGATGAAGATTGACCAGTGGGTTCCAAAGGAGAGTGGGAACAGAAGCATAGAGAGACCAGCAGCACAATCCTCAAGTGTCATTCCTTTTGGAAAAAAGTCCAGAAATAACATGAAATTGGGAATCTCTTGTTTGGGGAGCAAATGTCTTAGAAGTGAAACATGATTAAGTTCTTTAATAAATAGGGAAAAACTGCCAATGAATCTGGGACCCTTTGCTGGAACACAGGAGAATTTGGGGATTCATGGTTGCAGGAGTTTGGTCCATGGGGATGATTTTTGAGCCCCAAGTGCATCCTGCAGAGATGCCTTTTTCTCACTTTTTGCAAAAAAGTAATACAGAGAATCCTGATTTCATCTTCAACACATGGTCATTTCACAAGGGGTTAGCATGAAGTGATAGACGTGGGTTAGGAGGTGTGCTAGTGAACATGGGAAATCCTGCAAATAATAAGGTTATTTAGTCCAACAGAGATTAAGTATTTATTTTGCAATTTTTGCTTTAAAAGAAGATTAATCAGCATGAAAAAAAATCTCATTTTGAGTAATGAATCTCTTAGTCCTCAAAAGAATAACCACTTAAGTTTAGCCAGAAAAGAAATATTATTTCCTCTGAAGGATTAGGTTCTTGAGATACTCATCAATGCGTGCAAGAATATTACATCACTCTCCTCTGGGATTAACCATTTCAATCTTGTTCTGCCTCATTCTGTAAAATGCCCTGTGAGAATGAACCAGTTCCCTGAATGAAATCTCATTTTCTCTGGCCTTTTCCCTGCTGAAGTACCCTATAAACACAGAAAAGAATTAAGCAGAGTAGAGGAAACAAAGTCATACTTAAAAAAAAAAAATAATTAAAAAAGCCATGACTTGCTTTTTAGGAGGCACTCAGTCAGAAATCGAATTTCTCATTATCAGCTAATTTATAACGAGCGAACTGACATTTATATTTTGTAGCATAAATAGCATGAAAGAAACGCTGTCAGGATTTTCCGCTTGTTTCCCGAGGCCCCGTACGCTGGGTTTCCATGTGCGCGGCAGGTGGCTCCCAGACAGGAGGGACCTTTGTGGTTGGGCACCTTGAATGGGGCGTAAAGCCCAGGTTACACCCCATTTCTGCTGGGTTTATACAGGGAACACTGAAATAGTCTATTAGAGAAGGGAGGGAGGGAGAGAGAGAGGAGTCTCCTGGTGCCTGGGTGGCTCACTGTGCCCACTGTTCTGTCCCTGTTTGAACAGGGTTGGGTTTTTTCCCCCAAAATAGGCTGCGGTTCAGACAGGTTTGCCGAGAGGGTTCCTGTCGTGTAGGTGCTGGGCAACTCTGCTTAACTGTTAGCAATGCACGATCAAGATTTGACTCTTAATGAAGTAACCACTGTATATTAGAGTGAACAGTCATTGCAATTAGCCATAACTGCTCATTTCATGGAGATGCCAATGTTGTGCATTTACACGTGTGCACCACCTTGGTCTGCATCACAAGAGCCATCACCAGGCTGTGGCCTGCTTTAAGTCACCCAGGAACTTCAGCCCCTGCAAATATTTTAAATATACTCAGAAAGTTAGTGGCTGTAGTGCGGTATGTCAGTTTGTCATTGTTTGAGTTAAAGTTGGGCATCTTATTCTGAGGTCACTGAAGTCAGTGGGAAGCCCAAGGCCTGGGTTGGCAGAGACTCCCGTCGTTCTACCTGCAGTAGCAGCTAGTGATGGAGATTCATGGCCTTGTGACATCTGTTTGAAACCTCAAACTGTTTTTCTGGTCGTAGAGTGTCCCCATTGTGGCAATCACCCATTGTGCTTGGTAATTGGAAGAGAAAAAAGAGCCAGAAAAATGATTTGCCTTGTAATGTTAGTTATCCTCCCTCCACATTATTATTATTATTATTATTATTATTATTATTATTATTACTACTACTACTACTATTATTACTATTATTACAATATTTTAAATTATTTATTGTTAATGTGCCCTTGTGAATTAACAAGATCTAGCAGATACATAGAAGGTGGTGTTTCTTCCCCCATAGTGGCTTTAGTTTACTCTCAATAGCTTTACAGTGATAACTGGGGAAAGCTCTCTTAGAAATAAAACTTTCAGTGCTTTATCCAGCAGCAGAATAAAGTTTGATGAACAACATGTTCCAGATATCCAAATATGTATTTAATGGGCTGATTTTACCAGTTGGTTGGGATCTTCATTTTAGAAAGACAAGCTGTCCAAAACCTATTGAAAAGGAACGCGAGGTGGTCTGGAATGGTGGTTCCTTATACATCTATCCATTGGGGGTCACTCTTCCCTCTGATTTATACCTGGAAGAGGCATCATTAGAAAAGCTGTCATATTTCACCTTGTTTAGCTGGCAAGAAGGAAAAGCTGCTGGTTTTTCTTGGACGTGTTCAGTTGAGCAATGTTGATTAGAGTTACTAGTACTGGGAATAGCAAAAGAAAGGAGAAAGCGTAGTGAAAGTAGAAGAAATCACGACCAGATACTGCTTTCTACTGGTCAGTCCCATTCACCTTTCCACAGACTGAACCCTCATGGCAGCTGTTTATGAGTTTTGGATCAGAACTAGATGAGATGGGATGTTTTGCGAAGAAGCAGTCAGAGTAGTTTAATCTGAAAATTCAGGGAAGAGCTTTCAGTGGCTCTCTTGGATTCCCGCAAGATGAAAATATGGATCCTTTAAGGCACACATCTAAGTCACGATTCTTTGTTTAAAAGCCAGGCTGCATGAAGTCAAAAATAAAGAGCCTAAAGCATTGGTTTCATTGGAGAATGTAGGGCTTCATGAGGCTCTCCATAATCAACTTGAAACTAGTAGCGCTACCACAGTGTGGTGCTCATTTTCTGCGTTGCTGGCACAAAAACATCGCTTTATAGAGAGCAGATGCTATTGCTATTAAGATGCACATTTTCAAAATGTTTAGCATTCAGTGTGTTCCTACAGTTATGGTCAGATAATGGCTTTTTTTTTTCCTTTTTTTTTTTTTTTTTAAAGTGTAATAGAAATAGCCTTTAACCAACCACGGAAGACCATTTAGAAGCTTGATGGAGAGGAGCGAGTCAGGCTCTTTGTCTCCTCTTATTTGTATGTTTGGGAGTATTACTGGAAGTATTATTGGAACATGATAGTAAGCTGTTACTGGAATATGGTAGTAAGTTGCTACTGTTGACATCTGAACATAGGTAAACTTCTGGATGTGTGAGGTCGATTCTGAGCTGGATCGTGTGGGCACAGCAGCTCTGCCAGGAGGACTCTGTCTGGGCTTTCTTCTCCTCCGTTTTTAAAGCTCCATGGCAGGCCTGAAAAGATAAGTGTGGTTTCCGTGGTTTTGAATACGTTTATTTTACTAAAAGAACGGTTGCATGACTTTTTGCTGTATGAAGAAAAAGAGAGAGGTATAAAATGACACATATTAGTCAATCTGCTGTGCTGGTCTTTCAGCTCGACTGTTGCTGTGAAGGCACTGGTAATGGAAAGGCACTCCAGTGACATTACTAGAATATGTGCTGGGCCTTGACTACGCTGAATATTATTGAAGAAGCTGTGCCAAGTTACAGTACTGAAAGATGAGAAAGTTAAACTCACACACATGGTAAGTTCAAATAGAGCCAAAGGTGGCCCTTCCCAGGCCTGTGGAAGGGACGTCTCCTAGGTCATTGTCCTAGGAGACCCTGAAGGGAAAGGGGCATGGTTACCCTCACTGGGAAATAAAAGTCCAAAAATGTGAGAGAAATCATAATTTCTTCACTGATGTATCCCAATGAAGTGGTTTATATGTGTGTGTTAAAATAGAAAACTCTCCTGTAGTTCTCTGGGTTTTGGTAATAAGACTTTCGTGTCGTTTCTGATCACGGAGCCTGGCTAGAGAATGTGAGGCCAGTTTTAGCTAATTTTTAATCAAACTTAGAGATACTTCACAAGAAAGTGCATTCGTCTTCCCCTGGACGTTCAGACTGCTCCACAGAAAATGATGTTCTAAAGCTTATGGCAGAATTCAAGCTATTTTTATTTTTGCTACAGATATTTTACAAAGCTATAATTTAGGAATTGACTCTGGATTAAATGTATATGCATCTATTCGGTGAGACATCATGCTGGAAACTGCTTCTGCTTTTGACAGGCTTGGAAGCATAATAGGAGTAGCCTTTCTGGTTTCCTAAATTCCTTCAGACTTCAGAAGAGTTTTTTATTGTTTTGGTTCGGCTTTTCAGGCTAACAGGAACCGCAGTTCTTAATTTGTGTCAACTTTGTGTGCATCCTCAGAGTTGTTGTAGAGAGCTTGGAGGGTTTATATTCAAATGAGTCCTCTTCTGTCCTTTCCTTTATATGTAAATATTGTCTAAAACACGTATTATTTGGGGAACTGTAATGTACAAGATAGTCTATGAAGGGCTGAATACTGGATTATGGTGGGACAGAGCTCTGTTGTCTTTGTAGTGACACTACTGGACGTTTTTTCCCAAGAGGAACACGTGGATGAAAAACCCATGTGGAAACACGTGTCTTACCCACACCTCCAGTATTGGGCTGTGGATACTGATGTCATTTTTGATGTACACGCTAATTTGCACACGTTTTGAGGGTGTTTCTGTGTCCATTTCTGAAAGGGCCAAAGAGGAAAGAACTGGGGAGCTTCCCTGGCCAGAGGGAGAAGAGGTTATGGGGAGAGCCTGCTGCGGAGGAGGCTGGGGAGCTCCAGGGATGTTCCAGCTGGCCTCCACTCTCCACTTTTCTGTCTTGGTCTTGAAAGTCCTCTCCTCTCTGGCACCATGTGAAGTGTGGTGTTTTCTTCACAGCCCACACGATGGGAAGTTGGTCAAGGCCAGCGTGTACAGAAGGGGGTGTGGGATGTCTTTTCTGGTTTCTTCCTTTTCTTGGTGTCATTAGGTGGTGGTACCTGATGGGAGAGGCTGAGGGCAGCTGTGAGCGGAGGCCAGGGCATGGTACCAGTACAAGAAAGAAGGCAGAGTCTCTTCTAAAAGCGTGAGAGCAGCTGGTCGGGAGGAGCTGTCTCTTCTGGCCTGGGGCAAGTGGAAAAGCATGTAAGTCTAAGAAAACCAGGTATTGTTTCCTTAGGAAAGTTTGCTTAACTAATGTACTTAATTTGCCAATGGTTATCTTTAAATTAGAGTTGCAATCCTTTGGCTGATTGCTTCAAGATGTATTTGTTTTTCCTGCAAGAACTCTTAAAATCCCAGGAGAATCCCTCTAAACATCTGTTCCGGCTTCACTCGAGATAGTGATGGGTGGCTCTGTGACACTGTAATTAGAGAGGGCTGCTTGATTAGCCAGGATCCCTGTCCCCACCTGCTGCCACCTTTTTCATGTGAGCAGCTAAAGGCATCCCACAAGTGAAATAAATGCATCTATTCCATACTCTGAAACGGGACTTAGGGCTTGTTTTCCCAGCAAATCCTGTATTTCATCGAAGTCTCAAGTTGAAAAGCTTAGATCATGCATACGAGCAGTGAACTTAGCGAAGTGGTCACATTCAGGGTGCAGATGTGGCCTTTTAGACCAAGCATATTAAATAGCTGCTTTTTGTGTTAGATACCCTCATGTGTTAAGGAAGTTGCATGAGCAGGAAGAGCTGTTCACCCCAGCGCTGCTTCATCTGTCACCAGGCTGTGGCCACGATGCTCTTTGGGGGCATTTGTGGTTTGTGTAGCTTAAAAAAAAAATCTATCTGCTATTTTGGTGCTTAGAACAATTTAGTTTATTTCTAAAAATGTAAAACTCACATTTGTAAGAGCTGGTTTTTTCCCTACTTTAAACACCTGGATGTTAAGGGCCTACTGTTTCCTTAGTTTATGTTGTAACATCTAATTGCTTTTACGCAGAATCTTGGGAAATTATCTTGGATTAAGTTCGTGGTTTGGTGCAAACGCAATGAATTATAAGCAACCAGTGAAAATTATTTTAACTGCTTCATGAAGGACAAAATTCCCAAATATTCAGTGCTGATCTGATACTTCTCTATTAAAAGTGCCAGCCTGTTTGCCCTGTGTTTGAGTGCCGGTACCAAAAGCTGCGTTTTGAAGTGACTCTCCTTTCTGCTTTCCAGATGCCCTTTCTCTGCCCTCTCCTCTTTTTTGGGTTAGTTTGAATGCTTTACAAGAACCAGCCAGGATGACCCTCCAGTAATAAAAATGCAGGAAAATGGGTGACAAGATCATCTAATTATTTATGTTTCTGTTTCTTTCATTCCTTAAATTTAAGTGCCTGGTGGCAAGAATTAAGTAAGAGGAATAAGTAAAGGTAGATGTTTCTTTTATGAACATGTGTTGGCAGTGGGTTTCTGCTGTGGATCTCCTGGATCTGACTCAAACTGACCTTCTCCAGCTCTTGGTGCTCATTAAATTGGACTCGTGAGAAATTGTGCTGGAAAACTTAGAATTGTGTCTGGACTCTCCCAAAGAAGAGGTGCAGTTCAAGCAATATGTGTAAATCAAGGCTACCACATATTCACATTTGATGGCCCTATTTTTGCTCGGCTGGAGGAACGGGGCCAGCTTCCTGGCTTAAATGGAAGTATTGCTTATGCCAAACCAGCTCTGCTAATGCCAGTGGCCAATTTCTAGTATAAAGAAAGAAAAATAATACCCTAGGGCTATTTCATCGTTGCTGCAGGTAGATACGGGGGTAAGTGGCAGAATCTTTCACCGAGACACCGAGTCTTTTCTGTTGAAGAGCTTCTGCTGCGGAATGAGTTTGAGAGAGGAGGAAATTCTTTGCTACTGGTGGAATCCTTTGCACAGGAAGGCTGGGTTTGCAGATGAAAGGGCTGAGTTTTTATATTCAGACCCTCTCAGTAAGACATTAAATACACAAGAGGAGCCGTGACATATGGGCCGTGTTCCACAATTTCAGAGCATATTTCAGAATTAATTACGCTGACAAAATGGTATAAAGAGCAGCTCCAGACTCTTTGCTTTTTGGCAGCAGTGGGATCTGGCTGCAGTCTAGCAGATGAACATGTTTTTCTGGTTTTATTATATCGGGCTTGGCTCACGTGCTTACAGTACAGATGACTGGGGGAGCGTGGAGGGGAGAATTACCTACGTTTATTAATCAGGCTTAAAATCCTTGCAATGGTCCCCAGGTTTTGCCGTGGTGCCTGGGGAGCCGGGGGTCGGGAACGGCAACGGGAGGGGAGAGGCGGGAGCGGAGCCTGGAAGGGGCCGGTGTTTGCAGCTGGAGCCGATGGCTGTCCGGGATCCAGAGGGCTGAGCTCTGGGCTGCGGAGGATTCCAGCCTGCTTGAGTCTAGACTAAACATTTTTGGATGCACCGAGCCTATTGCTCTTGCTCGGTCTCCTCTGCCAGGGACTAATTGGAGCTGATGATCGCCTGCCCACGAGAATTGTAAATTCCATTTGGAAGGTGCTTTTTTTTTTTTCTTTTCCTTTTTTTTAAAAAAAGGCATTTTACAGGTTTTGGCAGGAGGATATTTTTGGCTCTAAGATTGCAAAAATACTTTCAGCGTAGTTTCAGGTATAAATGTTAATATTCTCCAGATTCTTTCATTTAAAAATGATGTCAATTACAAACAAACAAAAATCCAGCCCTCTTTCCAGTTTGGTTAACCAAGTTTACATTCTATTCCTTTCTTTTTCAGTCTTAAAAAGCTCTTTCCTTCAGGCCTTGTAATATGGAATACATTTCTTTCATTGCTCTTTTGCTAGGCCGTGGTTATCAGCTTCTCCCACAGAATGTGCGTGTTTGGGGCACGTTGGGAAGCCCATTGTTGCTCAGAGAGTTTGTGTTTGTTCCTTCATTTCTTATAATACACTTTCCGTGGATGGACCTGGAATGCTTCTGCTTCATACTGAGCTTTCAGTGGTGTGAACAAAAGGAAGGTGATGTATAGTGTGATATAATGGATTTTAGGAATTATTTTCTTTCAAATTTTATGAGGAGACGGAAGCTCTTCTTCTCATCCCATCTTCAAACTCATCGGTACAGGAAGAAACCTTAAGGGCAGATACTTTAAGGGTTGCCAATTGAACAAAGGGTTTTTTGAAGAAGGGGTATCCAAAGGCAATCATTGTTAAAACTAAGGGGGCTTTTGTGAGTTGTTTTGTGTATGTTTACTCAGAAACAATAAGTCATGAAGTCTTTAATAATGCAATTTTAATCAATATACATTTCCAAATTATTTAAAAATCATAACCAGGTCCTGAATTAGCATCGAGGGAGCTGCAGAACTGCTGGAATGTGAAAACCAGAAACTGTGCAAAGGAAGACTAACTTACTGTGTAAAGATCTCCAGGCGAAGGTATTTCTAAGCATAAGGTAACCTTGCTCTGCTCGGGAGGAGCTGGAAGATTGCTGTGGGGTCAGATGTGTGTGTATCGATAGCATTAAAGGCGACATGAAGCCACTTGCTGTCAGTAAAACAACTGGCGGGTAAGTGAGATACAGTATTTGGGATGTTGGGAGCCCTTGCATCTGAAGAAATCCACAGTTGCTGGTTTAAGTCTGAATAGTTTTATCTGAGATAACCAGACTTCTCAGTATTGGATCTCTCTGGTTGCAAAAATCCTACTGAAGCTGATAAAAGTTTAAGTGCTTGGAGTTAAAGGTTCTAATAATCACCATTGCCTACATGACTGTAAGAATCAGAAAACTCTTGTCTTCTCCTTGTGGTGGCGTTCATTCCATGCTATTTCTGAAAGTCATAGCTCAGCTGTCTGGCTGAATGGGAAGCAGTGCAGACTCCAAGGGAAGTTCTCCTCGCTTACTCATGGCTTCATCATTTCTATGGTAAAGCCCATGTTGTCCTGAGTCGGTTAGTTCTGGCTCCCATTGTGTTCCAGCTGCCATAACAGCTTCATACTGGTTTCATCTCTTCTTCTGAGGAGAGCAGGCTTCCTGCAGGGCACAGCAGAGAGTCTGCTCCCGTGGAGCATCATGAAGGGACAGGGAGGACATGAGCTAGCACTGGCAAGGACTTCATCATTGGTCTTGCCAGTAGGAGCACTGGTTGGGTGGGTGGGTTTTTTTGTTCAGAGTCCTGCTCCTCCACTATAGGACCCACAGACCAGTCCCCTAATACCACCAGTAGCTTTCAGAGGAAGACACTCACTGCTTTTGAGGAAATTTCAATCTGCTTTGTATTACTTGTGAAGAAGCTTGCAGGAGCAGTTGTAGCAAGGCTTAACATCACAAGGGGATAAAACTCCCAACGTCCCGTATTCCTCTTGTTGGAGCCTCTTGAAACCTCCCAAGCTTATTTCAGATCTCCTGTAGAGGTTTCTAGAGGAGACTTTGGAGCAGTGTGGTGGCTCTTGCGGGGAAATCTTCTCCTGGAGGGTAATATTCCTGCTTACCCTGCCTCATCTGTGCCCTCTTGTTTCTTGGAAAGACTTCTGAGAAAGTGGCAGCTGACCGACTCTAATAGGATCAGCCGCTCTCCAGCTCGGTAACCATCAGAAATCGTTTGAGGAAGGGTAGATGAGGACTCGTGAGCAGCACCGTGTTCTTTGAGACAACTACCAGATTTTCTGAGTGGGTGGTTGCTCTGTCTCCTGTAAGGTCTTTTAAGTGCTGAATTTCGTGAAACTTAAACTTGACCCCCCTATTTGTTCAGTTTCTTTGCTACACCTCCAACAGTGAATTTGAAATTATAATGCTAACTGTATTTATAATGCTTAAAAACTTGTCTTCTGTCCCTTGGGTCTTCATATAGGAATTTGACTCCTTGATGATCCTTCTCTACATGAGGGAAGTTGTTGAAGGTAAATACACACAAATAGAAAGTGAGATACGATGAGGATCCAGACAGCAGTTCCTCTTGAGACAACACATCTCAGTCTTGTGGTCTTTTGACTGGCTTCTTGTGGATAGATTTCAGATGCCTGCACTCACCATGAAAGTCCCAGCAAACAGTTGAGATCTCCCTGCAAGACTGTCTCAGCCATTGATCCGCCTTCCCCCCCATTTCTGCTCTCCTCTCTGTGTCCCACCGGTGTCAACTCCGTAAGTCGGTGGAATAAAGGCTGATGTTTAGTGTTTGATGGAGATGTTCAGTGTAAGGCTGGGGAAGGTGCCCATATATTGCCAGGGCTTTATTGCTGCCTGGGAAAGGGGTTACACCTTGGGCCCACAGATTATTCCCTCTCTCAGGGATTAGGGCGACACAAAAGTTTTGCGTAGCATAAAATTTGGCTATTTACTTTTTGCTTTTCATCGAACACTGGGTAAAAGTCAAGGTAAAAGGCTACTCTTGTAATTGAACTTTTTTTTTTTTATTTTTAAGAGTCCAGGGCTGATGTTTAAATAAAGCCTTTGCGCTCACTTGTAAGAGCTTACGCCAGTTGTGTGCCCTCTGATCACGTCCCAAGCATTTCTCCCAAGCACTGGTGCACAATCCCAGCCTCTGCTGGAGTCAAGATGCATTTCAGCAGCGATTCTGTGACTCCCTGCCACGGTGTGATTTCAGTTGTGTCCTTTTAACAAGCAAAGTGGAAAATGCTGGAGAAATGCCACATGAAAATACATAATGCCAGGATGAAAACTGTTGGGTTATGAGGATATAAAAGACGTAAAACAATAACCCAACCATAATTTCTTCTCAAATAGTGGAAACTGTCACCCAAATAATATATATTAGCACCACTCCATTACAGTCAATGAATTTGTCTTGATTTAGACCAGCTGAGTGTCTTAACAGATGTGCCAATTACTGTTGCATTTACTATTGTACTGTTTGATGGAGAGAGGGCTGTCAAAAATGCAATAATGTGGAACTTTTCCCTCATCTGAACTCCTGTGCATAATTCCAGTTCATCAATTAATCATAATTATACCATTAATCACAGTTCATCAAATTCAATATAATATATGTAACATAAAAATAATATATAATAATAAAATAATTCTTAATTTGAAGATGGCCTGTTTTGGTGAACTCTGCTGGTGAAAAAGCACATATCTTACACTAAGGCAAGCTGTACTTGGGAGATGTGCATAGCATTTTTTTGTACATAAACCTGGGGTTTTAAAAAAAGCAGCAATAAAACATAGAAGAGGCCCTTGTCACATGGTTTGAATTTACCTGGCCCGCGGCCCGCAGCCATAGGTTTGGTTTGTGCAGCGGCAGCTCACGGGAGACACAGACCTTGTATTAAAATGCAGTTAACTTAGTTAAAAGGCAGCGTATACAGCTAGCGTGTGATCAGTTACCGGATTTAATAGAATTACCCTACGAAGACTGGCAAGAAAACTGCCGCGTGCATCCCTGTGCCCTGCTTTGCTGTTTCTTCTGATATTTTGTCTTCATTTCTACTGCACTTAAATGCATTGCCTGTTCTTAATTCTCCCAAAATGGAAAAAAAACAAAGAGATTTTACTTCACTGTAATAAAAACTGAAGTGCATTGCAGCAGAATTAGTCCATTTATTAGAAAAATGTTTTAAGGAATCAGTAAATATAATTATTTTAACTAATTACATACAGGAAAAAGACAAATGTGCTGGAGACTGTTCATTGGCTCGTGCTTTTGACTGACTTCATTACATTTTGCATTGGAGGAACATACAAGTCATTTTAATAGAAAACACACAACTAGATATTTTTGTTGGAGAAAAATTCTGTAATTGGTTAAAACAGACAAAAACATGAAATTCAATACGTTTTCCTTGCTCATAATAGGCAGAGGCTTTATAACAGGCAGTTTATGAGCAATTCTCGTGCTGTGCCACGGTGGGGTGGGCAGCAAGGAGCATCGAAGGAATGGAGTCAGAAGGAGAATTGCCAGGTGTAGGAATGAGGGGGAGAGACTGCAAAGGGGTTTCTTCTTCTTTTACAAAACAGTTGCCAAGAGTTTCTGGACGTAAATATTCTGAAGGGCCCAGGGTGACAGGTTCTGGGTATGTCCTCACCTTAGTCCACGGACTGGGGTTTAAGTACAAAGCTGTGCTCAGGAAACTGAAAATAAACTACTGTGCCTCTGAGATGCTAATGTTTAAAAATTGTGTGAGTTCTCATCTATGGACCAGGTTTTCCTTTTTTTNTTTCTTTTTTTTTTTTTTTTTTTTTTTTTGCAGATGGAAATAAAAGGAGTTGAACTGGATGGAACTGGAGACCAAAACCTTCCACCGCAGGATTTCAGGTCGTCACCGCGGGTGGGGAGGGAAGGTGATGATCCTCTGCAGGATGCAGGCTCATGGTGTCACTCCTAGTGGGTGTCTTTAGGAGAGCAGAGGGCAGCCACGGGTACACGGTAGCCACCCTCCTGCCCCTCGTCCCCTGGCCAGGCAGGGAGCCCTGGTCCTTGGGCTGCCGTGGAGCGGGATGCTGCCCTTGGCAATCACTGCTCTGGGGCAGCTCCAGCCTTGCATTTTCTGGTCACTGCCTTGGCTTTCCTTTGTCTGCTCTGTGACAGCATCAGTGTGTGTTATAGCACTTCTATCTGCACAAGCATGAATTAATCTTTTATTTAACTTGGATGGTTTCCCCTTTTACCAGTGTTCCTTAACCTTGCTCTCCCAGGAATTGACTTCTCCCGTTGAGGCAGGGGTGTGAGAATGCTGGCTGTTGTCCCTCTTCACTCAGAAGCCAACATTCCCTTCTTTTCTTTTTCATAATCTTTAACATACTGCTGACGTGTGCATCATTTCCATCTGCTGACACTTTCTCATTGCACCTTCCCGTTTTGATAAGGTGGAGGGAAACAGAGCAAGCAGCAGCACTGCCCGCCCTGCTTTATCTGGGCAACGTGACGGCTCTGAGCTCCCTGCGTTGGGAGGGTGTTTCTGTTGGGCTTCAAAGTCACCCACCTGCTTGGGAGATTGATTTCCAGTTCAGGCAGGGGATTACCTTTCACTGAAGAGGTTGGGAGGGGAATAGTCTAATGGGAGAAGGTAAAAGAGGTTGGAAGCGGGAGAAGAGAATGGACAAGCCTGGGAAAAATGGCTGGGGAGGAAGGAGAAGGAAGAGTGTGGGAGGCAGCGGAGGAAGCACAAGGATAGTCAGAGGCTGCAGGAGAGGAATGAGAAGAGAGAAGCACAGATGAGGAAATAGTGACTTTACAATAGTAAAAATCCTCAAAATTGTGCTTATCTGTGATCCCTTATGTTATGTTCTCTCTGTTGTCATCACAGGCTTCTCCTCAATCAACCCCTCCCGCTCCTTTCTGGGCTTTTGTTTTTTGAAAGGCAGAATGGGGAAGAATCTTCCAAACTTAACAAGCCTAGTCTCTCACCTCAGAATAAGTCAGAGCGAGTAATCTCTTTAAAAAAAAATAATGCTCGGCACATTAGTTGTTTATTGTTATTTCTTATTTTGTCTGTGTCTTTAGCATCAGAAATCCTTCAGAGTATAGCCTTGGTCTTTCTGCAGGAGAATGATTAAACCTGCTAAAAGAAAGCAGTGGTATAAAAAGAGAGTAGCAGGCAGAAATTAGCCTCCTGGGAAAAGGAATTCCAGTAAGGAGCGCTGAATTTCAGAATATCATAAAGCCTGCCTATAAATTGGAAAGTTCTAATTTTAAACTGCTGAAGCTGATGGAGACCTTGGCCCTGTCTCAGCTGATCAGCTCCCTGGGGGCTCTTCTTCATCCGTCCTGCCTGTGACTTTATTAAACTGTTTGATTCTGAAGGGAAACCTTAGAAGAACACCTTTTAAGAGATGTTTATGGTTTGATAGCGTAGATATTTTCCCACAAACCAAGTGATGGTAACTACCAGATAATAGCAGCAGGAGCATATTTCACTTTTGCAGAGCAGTAATGCATTTCAGGAGCAGTTGAAATTTAAGGCTGATGACAGGATTATTATGGCAGCAGACCGGAGGTGTCAGTTCTGTCACTCCTCTTGGACTGGGAGTGAAGTAGCCATCAGGACAGTCATTAATGTATTAATAGAGAAATAATATTTTCCTGTCTTCTCGCCCAGTCCTGTCCCTGGCCTTGTTTTGGTGCTGAGACCACCCAGGCTCTGAGACGGTCACTGGGGTCTAAGCTCAGCTCCAGAGCGTAGCCAAGAGCAGCGAGAGGGACAGAATGAGCTACAACATCAAAGAAAGGATGTTGTATTCTTGAGATGTTGCATTCCTGCATCCTGGGATGCAGCCGGGAGGGTGGGTGGCGGAGAGGATAAACACAGAGGTTACCTACCTCCTCTGGAAGGGCTAAGTACTCTATGGGCTGGAAATGGTTGTGTATAAAGTGATCAGTGCCTGCTTTTTGGTCCTTTCATAAGTGATGAGAACAGAGTCACACCTGGCAGAGTGAAAGGGCAATGGGCTTTGAACAGATGTGACTAAACTTCTGTGGGATGTTTAGGAGCTGACTTAAGCATCGTTTAATGAAAGGAAATGCTGTGGTTGGGTTTTCTCGATGGCTACATATTTTGATGCTTACTAACTGTGTCTGCAAGGCTGGGCTGTGGGGGACAGGTCAATCTCAGCTTTAGGGAAGGCCCAAGTGGCTGTTGCGGTCTGTGTGCTGAGGGGTGGTTGTTGTCTTTGTCTGGAGTATTCCACATGCTCAGCTTTGCCAGCAGGAGCAGAGGACTAAGAAAAGAAGTGATGTGATTCAGCTTGGCCATTTCTGAGTTTGTGTTCATCAAGGATGCAGATTGTTTTGTATAAGTGATTTTGTGCTATTAGTAGGATGGGAGTTAGGGGTGGGATATGTGGAGTTTTCATACAGCTGCTGTAGGAGAGGCATAGAGATACGTTACCTTGGGAGAGGAAGCCCTTTGCCGTGTTATATTGCAGAATATTTGTCACGTGTGGGACAGTAAGAACACGTTAATCTTCATCCCTTTTCCATCCTCAGGCTTCAACACGTTCTTGCAAAGGGAGACTGCCATTGGCATCGTCCTGGACTCTCTGCAGGAGGAGTTGTCTTCCACCCTGCCCTGACAGAAAACGGAAAAAAATCCATTTTCTGGTTTGTGCCTTTCTTTGGGAAGAACAAATTCTGTGGGACTGTCACTGCTTCCCTTTGTTCTGACTTGATGGGAGGGTTGGGGCTTGTCTTTTAAATGAATAACCTGAGAGAGGAAATCATTGCTGGCCACAGGAATGAGAGGAAAATCAATGTGTGTGTCTCATGGAAAGGGAAGAGGCAGGAGCAGCTCTGCCCTGTCAGTCTGGAGCACGGGGTCACATCGATCCTCCCGGTTGGTTTTGTCCTGGGAGAGGCTGGGGCTGTCTGCCCTCCCTGTGCGGCAATGTGAGTGCTAATTACCAGTGCATGGGGAGTAAAAGGGACCGCAGTGGGGGCGGAGGAGGTCAGTCAGTTAGAAAAAAATCCAGAACTTGCTATGGTTTACTGGACTGAAGCCATTAGATTCTGCCTGCAGCATCCGTCAGGAACTGGGGGTGTCATGATGGGGAAAAAGGGGATCGGAATCACTCCAAGTGGTGTTCTCGTGTGTTTTTTACAAGCAGTATTGGATCTGGTTTGGCAGAGCTACTGTGAGGATTTCTGAAGTAATCATCCCAGTGAGGGTGGGGGGGACCCCGAAACACAGTGTGCAGTGGGAAGGGGCTCGGATCCGTTCTTTGGTGAAGTAAAATCGCAATTGACAGAAATGTGTGTCTCTTATCTGGGTCACCTGGTACATTAACACAGGGCTCTGAGGGTTTGTATGTGATTGCAGGTGAGCTTCCCATTGTGTAGGAGAGAGAATCATCAAACCCCATGAACACTGTAATCCTTTACAGAAATAGCAACACCATTGCCAACCTTCTCATACTGCTCTGCTAGAGCCTCAAATTCTCTTGTGATTTCACACAATCTTGCTATACAACCCTTTTGTTCCTAAAAGTTCAGAGCTGCTTAGTTAGTGAAAATTGTGACAGTGTTGTGATTTTCTTTTTTGGAGTGGCATCCAATTTGAATGGCATGAATTTTTCATTAAATGTTCCATTCACTCTGGTTTAAGTTGCAGCTAAACAAAATATAACATATCCCTAAGAGCAAGCAAGCCTTTTCCAGTTTAATGAGAATGAAAAAAGTCCACTATTGCCATTTATAGCCCGATCTTTCAGTAGTCTAATCTTGCCATAAGCAGACCATGAGAAAAGTACCCCGTATTTCAGAGTCTCCAGCTGTCACGGTGCTGGAACACCTACTTTGGTTCTGCCTTTTCTAAACTCGTTTGGTTTGAAGTTGCTGACACAGTGTCTGTGTTTTAGTGGTATCTGAATGAAGTCAAATGTTGAAGACTTAACAAAATCCTGCCCAAAAATCATGGATACTGCTGTAGGGGCTGTTCAGACATTTTGAATGTATTCACTTTTAGTATTTTCAGTATTTGGGAAACACCAACTGTCTTTGTCTTAATTTTTATTTTTATTTTTCTGTGGACTCTTTCTTTTCATCTTTGCATTTAGATTGTTACCTTCTAAGTAAGTACCTCTGGCTTTTTCATATTTCACTCTGGTTTGATATTTCTGTTCCCCTTGCTATTCCATACTCTTATACTCTCTTCCTTGGGAAGTATGAACATTCAGGTGTTAATACTGGTATGATTTTTAGTGCTATAGTTTCAGCTCTTAAACTTGAAGCCTTCCCTTGCTTGGGTTGATGAAATCTGTGTGAGAGCAGTTGCACTGATTTTCTGTGTTGACCGCAGGGTAAGCAATTATTTAACATATGAACACTAGAATTGAGTCTTAATTCTTTTCATTAGTTTCATCATAACTGAAGTGGACACGGCGCTGAGCACCCGACTCTGGTTGACCCTGCCCTGAGTTGGAGTAGAGATCTCCAGAGGTTCCTTCCAGCCTCGGTTATGCTGTCATTTTGGGGTGATCTACTTTTGCACCCAGGTGATGGTGAGAAGGTGGAGTAAATAAAGCTTTTCAACCTACTAAGACACTTCCCTCTTCTGAGAACTGATATTGGAACCCAGACTTCTCTGCCAGGGACCTCCACAAAGGTCAGTATCTGCTCCAAGCTTTGTCTTCCTCCTTAGCCAAGCCTTTCAAGATTTAGTGGCAATCAAATGTTTGGCCAAATTCTTCCATGAATGCTTTTGGTCAACACACATTCTTAATATATCCAGAGTAAATTCCAGAGTTGTATCATTTCAGCACAGCTCCCCGTCGTTCTAGTGGAAACATCCAGCTAAAACAGATGACATTTTGATAGGTTGTAAAAGAAATCTTCATTAGGACAATACTTATCCTTTTTGAAGTTGGTCTCTTTTCCATTGTATTAGTGCAGGGTTTTCAGCTTGTTGTTTTAACAAATGTTAATTTTTTTTCTGAAGATTAATAAGATTTCTGTATGGTGTGTTTATTTAAAGTATTTTAAGATGTAAGACATACAGATCCAACTCGAGCCTCATTAAAAGAACTTAGCCAAAAATGGGAGGCCTTCAGAGGCCTATTGTAGTGAATTATAGTAATTAGAAGCATGAATTCTAACAGCTCAAACTGCTTCGGTTGATCTGGAATTCGTCCCAAAACCTGCAGAAATTTCAGGACCAATGTCTATCTAGGTAAATCACCCTGCCTTGGCTAAACAATCAGCGCTGTTAATTGAGTGCTCTGGTTTGGGGTTCTTCAGAGTGCACGGCAGCTCTCTCAGCAGCAAAAGGGGCACCATGAGGCTGGTCCGAGGCTTCAGTAGACACATTGATCGTAAGCACAGACTTGGAGTTGCTCTGAACACGCCAACCTCTTTCACTGTTACAGAAGTGTCCCAAGGAGCCAACAGCTACTGAGAACCTGCCGTTGCCCATCCCCAAGCACACAGGACAAGAATTCCCTGCCTGGCTTCCACCTGCCTTCCCAGCAGGAGAGAGACCAGCGAGGGGACGGTGGTGCTGTCTCCGCTTGCTGTATGTTCAGAATAACACTTAAACAAAATGCCTCGGTGACAGCAGAAGCTGCTCTGGCTTTGCTGAGCCTATGTATGAAGTCGTAGTTATATACATCTGAAACAGTGACTTGAATTCTCATTGCAATTGTCATTGCTTATGGAACAGACCTGCTTCTTTTTCCAAGGATGAAATGGAGTTCACAGGGTCCCCTTCTATAACAACAAATCTTTTGTGATGTGTTCTTTTGGGTGACTCCTTTTTAGGACAAAAAGGCTGGGAATTCTCCAGGACAATGTAACTTTGCTTTTAGCAAAAAGTTCAATAGGAATTCAGAGGAATAAAGAGAAGCCAAATTAAATGTGTTAAATGCTTATCTTGTCATAATTGTGTGTTACTCTTAATGGAAATCCCAGTCTGTTTTTTACAGGAGAAACCTGGGACAGGTCAGCCTGGCTTCCCTGACTTTCCCTGGACAGGCCCTCGCTCTGTCAGTAACTTCCTCCAGCTGTAAGATGCAATTAGCAAATATAGGAAGGATTTCATATTCCTTCAGTAAATCAGCCTCCATGCACACATACTCTTAGAAACCTTTGGTCTTGTTATTCCTGAAAAAACCCCACTTTTCTTCCTGTAATAATATCATACAGGTGAGCAGTGGGAATTTAAAATCATATCTGAGTCTCTGCTGTGCTCATTCGGGATGATGGAAAGCACAGAAAGGAAGGTCCAAAGCAGTTGTAATTTTGAATGCAGTCTCCCCACTCTTCCTGGCACAAGCTTTTTAGGTAAATGTTCCCAAAGAAAACAGTCGCTTTGTGTAAACTGTCTATATATTGTCTGCTTTAATTATAAAAGCATCAAGTGGCATTTCCTTCCCCATAAAATTCCCTCGCCTTAAATTGCCAGATGTGGCAATAAGTCATACAGCTGTAAATCAAACCAGTCCCTTTCCTCATAATACTAAAAGCTACGATTCTCAAATGCTCTTGGCTGTTGCTTCCCCCTCAAAATTAGAAGGTGGTGCTAGAAAATGATATGTAAACTTATTCTCCAGTTCTTTGTCTCATCTTTCAGCCACTGATAAGCAGTTTGAGAGGGTGATGTGCTCCTGGTACTGCGCCGGGATCATTTGGAGATGGAACGGTGCCCTGGAACCAATTCCCAATGTACCGGAACCGTGTCCCTGCACACAGGTATGAGTTTGCTGGCACCTCCTTCCTTGCAAAATTAGCTGGGTTTTTGCTTCTCCGGTTTATGACATTTTACATACCCCATACGCTGATGACATCCATCTGGGGAATTACTATGAGGCCCAGACCAGTAAAGAGCTGAATATAAAAGCTGGAAAGGTAACTAATCCTCCTGAAACCAGGCACCCACTTGCAAAGTCAAGTGACTTGCCATGTAGGGTTGATGGACAGAGCAATTTTTCAATTCAAAATTTAACATGGAAGCCACATTTCTTATTTTCTAAATAAGGAAGTGACCTTTTACTTCTTGATAAGTAAGATTTGCTCGTTCTGTGCAGAATATCATTGTTCCTCTGGCGGAACCAGAGTTCTTGTTCCAGCATGGACTGGTTAGTTCCTTTGACTGTGGGAGGTTTACTCTGTGTCATTGCATCCCACTGTTGTTTATTTCTTTGTGACATTGTGCGTGTTTTATTCTTCTACTCTGCAAACGTTACTGGTTTGGGTTTCAGTCTCACTTGATGTAGGAATGAAAATGGCAACCACCTAAAGCTTTTTCTGATTGAGCCAGAGGTTATTTTGGCTGAATCTAGGATCGGGTAGAAGACCCTTTTTGTAGGACACTCCCTTAGTTACGTTTCTTTCATTGTAGAGTTTTACTAATAAAAAATATTATTTCTGCACTGTAGCTATGTTATAGTAATCTTGTATTTATTTTTTTTCCTCTGGGAGTAACATTTCCATGCGTTTGTCTATATCTCTGGTAGCATAGTGGCAGACTGGAACAGATTTTTAAATACTTGGGTGTCCTGTTTAAAGCATGTAGTACATATACACTGATTTCAGTGCAGAACCCTGCAACATCCACAGTGAAGCAGAAACAGAAGATGGTAAGAGAGAGGAACAGCTCAGATTTGGTGAGCTGTGGATCCGGTGCGTGTCAGGAATGGGTTTGATGCGTGTCACAGTGGTGGTTTAGGCACTGCCTTTTCCAGCCCTGTCTTCTGTCTGTCCTGGGGTGACTGAGACACTTGCATGGGTTTTTTTCCAGATTGAACACCCACCTTTAGCTCCTCTGGATTCTGCCTCCCTCCAAGAGGACTTGGTCCCAAGAATGAACCTGTTGGAGCCTGGAGCTTGAAACTCAAACTGAATCAAAAGGTGGGCACAATCTCTTCATGCCAGTGGAGTAACTGCCCTGAATTTACTGGGGTTAAAGGGATGTGAAATTGTGTTCATGAGATCAGAGCACAGTTTCAGACATTTCAAGTTAGGTGTATTTTAAGTGATTGTTCTAAAGTCTTTAAGCAAGTGCCTTTTTACCGTGCAATTGCTTGACACAATTTTGGCATGTTAAGGCTAGCTAGAAAAACGTGTTTGTAGCATTTTCTGTACATACTGTTTTATACAGAACGTATATATTTGTTAAATCGTAACGAGTTAATGGAGGAATTTCTTCAATTCTCTTTCATACTGGAAATGCTGTCCTAAAAGATGGTATCTCTTGAAGGGATTGATTCAAGTGCTGTGCAGAAATACAGGAAGGAACAAAGGTGCAGATAAATGTAATAATGTCTTTTGATTTCTGTTCTTGAATGCAGCATCCTGCTAAGTCGGTTAAATAGCATCATCTTTCAACAAAAAAGCTGCTTGAAGCTGGTAATTATAGTGCCTTTGAGAAAGCAAAGTCCGTTCGTTATAGAGTGAATATTCTGTGAACTGTGAATCTCTATCTCATGCAAAACTATTTTAGATTACAGCTCTTTCCAATTTGTATTGTTCAAATAATTGTATTTAGCTGGGGGTCAGAGTTTGGATAATGCATTCCCAGCCCCTTCTCTGGCTCCAGGGCCAGACCACAATGTCAAACAGCCCGAAGAGGTTTCATATTTACTCTGCATTTTGGCTATTTTCAGCAGTGCCGCTCCTTCCCACTGCAGTCGAATCGATGCAGCGTTTGATAAGTGCTTCTCCATTCTCTCCCTTGCCGCAGCTTTGCTTTCCAAACAGAAACATCCACTTAAAATGCAGAGTCTTCATTTAAGACCGCATTCTTCAGGACGAACCACTTCCCAGTTCCAAGCAGCAAACCGCAGTTAAAACAGTACCAGAGAGCTGGTGTGCGCGGCCAGGAGCAAATCCGGGATAACATCTGGGTGTGTTAGTGTGAGCGGTGGAAGGATGCTGCAGTGGGGCTTTTCCTGCGGCGTGTTAGTCACCCCGTGTACGTGCTTCATCCCCCGAGCTGCCGTGGGACGTCCAGGCCGAGCAGGGCGGTAGGGGGACAGGGCTGGAGCCTGTCCAGCGAGTAAAAAGGACCTTTGCAACTGCATTTATCTCCTCACCACAACCAGCATATCCCGCAGCCACCCACGGCAGATGCCTTATTGTGAGGTCTCGGAATGCCGGCTGGGTTTAGTTTTGTCTGAGCAAGTCCAGGTTTCGTTTGCAGACCACTGCCTCGCACAAAGCATCTTTCCGTGTCCTCTGAAATACGTGGGAATTTTAAATGAAATTCCTCCGGTGATTTGGGTTGGGAAGAGAGAGGCTGTTTTCCTCTCCCGAGTTTTACAGTGAGGGGCCCCCACTTGGCACTGCCCTCGTTACATCCCTTCTACGCTTCAGCACGCCCTGATAATTGAGGGCCTTCATGGGCACGGCTGGCAGAGCTCTGCAGCTGCATCACCTCCCCACTGGAATTAGGTACCTTCAATAATCTTTGGTTTGGTGAGAAGTAAAGAATACTTTTTGGATAATAAAGTTAGGCTCTGATTTTTAGATTTTTTAATTTATTTTATTTTTGAGACAATACAACCCAGTATCTCTCTGTGTTAGTTTCACTGGGACATCGTGAGCGGTGGCAAACCAACCTTGCTATTGATGTCTGCCCTGGGCATGAGCTTTAGGCTCATGTAAGTCAGCAGTTGTCCCCATCATCTCATACACATCCCTCCTAAGCTCAACATCAGCCAGAAGACCTTGTCTCATGTCAAACCTTCCAGCATATGGGTCTTGCTGCGATGGCGGTGTAAACCAGCAGCATTAATCTTCAAAAAGAAGGCTCTGCCAGGGCTCCCTCCTTCAGCCACCGCACTCATTTGCTACTTCCCAAAAACCAGTGTTTTCAGCTCAGGATTTTCGTAAATCGCAGTCTTGGCAGCAAATATGTAGCAGTAAATTTCATTTGGTAGATTGGAGTGCGCCCAATGTTGGGATTACAGCTTGGGTATCTGACACCTCCTATTTTAAAGTGCAGAGCATATTGGAGTGCAGAGATGCGAAGTAACAGCAGGGCAGCTTTGCTCTTAAGCAATGAAAATTAATTTCCTGGAAAGGTAGCAGTAAATTTTCTCCGAACTTTAGGCAGCAGAATATTAAAAAGCATCACTTCTGGGCATGCAGGTTTATATTTGCCTTTTGTTTCAACTCCTCCTTGCTAAACTGTAACGCTAAATTAGCATTTAATTCTAAGGAATAATTTTAACCAGTATTGAAACTAAAAAAAATAAAATATCTAACTCCTTTTAAACTCTGATCAGTTTGGAGCCCCAGTTTAACGAGGAAATCCCTAGGAACAGGATTTAAAATCAGTAAGACTTAGATGGGGTTTTTTTTCCTGTATTTTTGCTCCTAGGATAATTCCTAGAAAAAATACAAACAAGAGTTGTTATTAGCATTCATCTTGCTTTCCTTCACCCAGAAAGCAGAAGGAGAAATGCCCTTTTCCTTTCGGCACAGGCAGATCAGTCCCGAAACACCTCCAGGAGAGGAGTTAAATTCCTGTTATTGCGGGAGGCTCCAGAACGCTGCTGGCTCTGCCCCGCAGTCGTGGAGGGACAGCGAGGATTATGGCAAAGCCCAGAAACATCTGCTCATCTCTCCTGTGTGGACGCTTACGGCTTCACCCTAAACTTCCCACCTGGAATTGTCCATCAGAAACCATCACTTAAAAAAGTCAAGTCTGATTGGAAAGGAGCGGGGTAAAACCACTGCTTTCTGACTGCCAGCATTTCAAGGTTTTAGCTCAGTGTTTTTTTACGGAGCTAACCTTCACCGCTGTCTAATAAAATGAAATAAGAGTGAAAAGTTCAAACATTAGACTTTCCTGTGGAGCTGGTTTCATGGTGGCCTGGCAGCCAACATCAACAGCCTGCTGGTGAGGAGTTCGTGTTTCTGTCTGGTCTGTGGTGACCTGCTGGGCTGGCACATGCCTGGGAGCCCATCAAACCCCGACGGGAACACCTACCCTGGACCTCCCATGGACCCACCAGTTCAGTGCCTGAAGGGCATTTTTCTTTTCGGTATCTCAACGCAGGTCTCATTTCTGTGTCTGTGTGTGGGAAGAATGGGAAAAGCACATCATGACTCAAAAAAAAGAGGTATTTTAGTTTGTTTAAATAGCTGCGGGAACCTCAGTCTTGGCTCCTAAATTCAGTTCTCGGTCAGATTCAGGCTGTTGCCTTGAAATCTATAGTTGGTTGGGAGAACTGGGAACCGAAATTCCCGCAGGTAGTGCACACGGGGGAGCATCTTTTCTTGTTGTTGGGGTTATTGTTAGGTTGTGCGTGTGTGTGTGTGTGTGTAGGCAATAAAAATCCAAATCACTTTATCTCTTAAAAGGCACAGATTTCTCGCATGGAAAAGCCAGCATATTAGGTACGGTGGAGCTGATAAAATTGAATGTGGGTTGGCTCTGCTGTCTGCAGAAGTAACTCAAATCAAGGACTCAGAATAGAGGAGAAAAAAGCAGGAAGGACTCTGTGTAGCAGCGTTCAATTAGAAACTTCCAACGGGCCTTTGTATCTGTTTGTTGTTACTGGGATTTTTTTAAGTGAGATGAACCACATTTTCAGTTTGTCTGCTAAAAGTGGTATATATACTTCCAGGAAGACAGTGTCAGGACAGACACCTCCTGAAGATCAGTGAGGAAGTGCAACTTTGCCAACTTCTTTATATTGAATTGTTTATGGCTATTGCCTTTTCCGTAAGTCAGATTTGGCCTCATTGCAGGTGCAGTGGAATGCAGAAAATCAAGTGGACAGTGATTTCTCATATCTATTATTCAGCTACCCAGACAAAACACAACTGTTGAAGCAGAGGGGTACTTCCCTGTGCAGCAGACACTTCTCTTTCAGCTCTGAAAAAGCCTTCCCCCTCAGCAACTAAAAGCAAGATTCCGAATGCTAGATTGCTTGAGAGGTCATCCGTAATTCAGCTATTTTCTTGATGTTTTTTGAAGAAACTGCTGATTCTAATTCTTATAAGGAAGGCAAATCAACTTTATTTAGAAAAACAAGACAGTGGTTTTCTAAACTCCCATTATAAACTACGCTGTAGAGCCGGGGCGTACAGTGAGGGAAGGATGTCATCTGTAAATTCTAACATTTGCTTGAAATGAGCAGTGTGCTCCTGAACCCAGTGGGAGGGTCTGGGTCTGCATTGACCAACCACGCCATTTTTAGTCCAGCAACTTCTTTTCCTTAAAGGAGGTTGTTATTTTCCTCAGAGGAGAGGTGATAACTAAATCTGTAAGTAAGAATGGAAAAGGGAGATTTATGTGTCTGTAAATTTAGGGCTGCAGTGAGATTTCAGGGTCGTGTTTACCTGGAAGCACTCTCCTTGTCGGGGAGGTGCAGCCAGATGCTGGAACATCAGCACGTGAATCACAACCACAGGAGAATCTGTCTGTGAATTTGTCACTAAATGTGTAGTTCTGCGAGCCCCCCGGGCCTGCTTTTCTAACAGATTTGTGTCTTGCTGATGGCTGATTTTGGAGGCTAAGAAGATAATCCTTGAACCAAAGCTCTTTCAGCGTATGTGGAATATTTATGACTTCTTCCTCTGCAAGACTGATGTTGCAGCTTCTCTTTTAGGGCACTCGGACAGTCTTCTCCTTTCCCTTGGTGCCTGTGGTGCAAAATTTGCAGGAACCTGGTTGTCTTGGAGATCTCCACCCATTTGCCAAGGTTTGTTAAAATTGGACAGCAAGACCAAAACTTATTAAGGAAGTACCTAAGTATAGCCAGTGATAAAAGAAGTCTTGTTTCTGTAATAAATTAGAAAAAAAAAAATAGTTGTTTGCACTTTTCCATCCTTTAGCTTCCATTTAATCAACTTTCAAGAGGTCTTAGTAGCCTGTAGGTTGATTTCTAATAGCTGGTAGCGGTTGTGAAGATGAGGAGCTTCAACATTTAGCCCATAGTGACAGATCTTCGCTGCCTTTACTCTTAGACAAAACCAGATACCAGGTAACATACATCTGTTAAGTGAGCAAGTAAAACCAAAGATCTTTTTCGGCTAACTGTAGACAGAAGGAAACAACCTGCTTGTCTCCCTGCTGAGCTCCGACAATGCAATGATCTTGGGTGCTCTCCTGTAGTGTGCTGTGCTCCCCATCCCAGCCCGCCCCCCAAAAAGGACCCTCAGGGAGAGCAATCCCTCTTGTAATAAACACCTCAGCTCTTATCCCTGCTTTCCCCTTCCCCTTCCCTTCCCATCCCTTCCCCTGCAGGGAGTAAGTCTGCCCTAGTAACTCTGATGAAAAAAGAACAAAAATAATATCTAGAACCCCATTTTTCTGTGTCTGTGTTTTGTCCCGGTGAGTGCCCCTCCAGGAGCCCACGTGGATGTGAAATGCAGTGGGAAAGAGGACCGGGCGAAGGAATGAAGACTCAACATTGGCAATGGTGCGTGGAAAGAGATCAATAGGAGTGCAGTAACAGCAGCCTTGATGTGAGACAGAGACCGCTCCCATTCGAAAGAACCAACAGAAGTGATTTTTCCCCTTAAAAGATGTTGAAGGCAAAAATCATTAACTTGGACAAATGCTGGAGCTCTGGGGCTTCTGTACATGTGTTTTGAAGTTTTCCAGTCACCAGGAGGCATTGGAAAAATACTTTCCTAGATATTAATATTGTCCTTGTTGTAAAATATATTCCTAGACCAAGTATTCATTTTAGAGGACTCTAGCAAGTCTGTATTTTCATTAAAAAGCCAAACAAACAAAGACCTTTTTTCTATTAATGGCAGATGGTAGGCAAAACTTGAATCTGGAAGAGCAGGAGAGGCCCTGGCTCTGCTGTAACGGTTTGAGAAAAATCCACCTCGGGTTGGGAGGAGAGCTGCTCGCTTTAAAAAGAACATCTTGGAAATCAGAAGTGCAAGGTTGCTCATCTTATCACTGAGCCCGAGCAGCGCAAGGGCCCTTCAACAAGGAGTTGGAGCAGTCAGCGGGAAGTTTTCCAGATGTGTCAGCTTGAGCTCAATCTTTTTTAACTCTCTAAGGAGAAATCTTCTTTCCTTATTCTTCTTTCCATACTTATTTTCATTCAGTGCCTCTTTTATTTCTTCTTGCTGCAACAACATCCTTTATTAATCTTTCTTCTAGGGTGCTGAAGAGCTGGTATCCCTTTGATGTCCTTACTCCTTGGTGAGGTCGGATACTCACCTGGGAGCAATCTGTTGTTTTCTAAGGAACCACATGGAGGGTCTGTCCTTCTCCCATAGCACTGCATAAGAAAAAAGTGAATGCTTCAGTACAGGTAGAGTGGAATTAACCTAAATAGCTGGAGTGATATTTGGAGAAGCAATCTGGAACGGAGCAGGAGGTACCCGGTGAGTTGCTGGGGTGGGCAGGGAGCTACTATGGGCCAGCTGGATGGGAACAAGCGTGCAGATGGATCACATCAGTTATGAAAAAAATGCCAGGATGCTGGGCCGGGACAAGAGAAGGACTGGGCATGATATTATAGCACAAATAAAAATGAGAATAAAGCATCACTGTGCTGTCAGCACTTCAAAGCAATCAAGAGAGAGAAGCTGAAGTCCAGGGAAGTCACCAGCTTTCCGGTGCCCACTGTGGTCTTTGGGCTGGGCACACCGAGTGGGCTCCATTTTCCTTCCAGTGACTAGGAATAAAGGCAGCTCTTCTTCTTCAGCCATTTTAGAGGCTATTTTGGGCAAAAAGACAAATATTTTATTGGACAAATGCGATTGTCAGTCCAGGATATTTCAGGATATTTTCAATGCTGGTTTCTTTTCCTTTTACTGTGACTGATTGAAAGGGTAGAGTCTCTGCACACTGTCACAGGGGTGGGTTTTTCAATGTTCAGTACTTATCTTGATGCCAAACCATCATTTGGTTTCTCTGGGGTTTGGACTGGCAGCTGAATAATTTGCCGCAGCTGAGGGGAGTAAGTGTGTGCAGTGGAGGTGGGGAGGGAACACGGCAAAGCAAGCGGTTCCCTCAGATCCTCAGCACACGGGAAGGAACCCCCGGCCTCCATTCTGAACCATCCAGGTGTCTTTGCCTGCTGGAAGATCTGAGCCGAGAGAGGAAAATCAGTGCGCTTAAGTCATGGGGAGTGGGGTGCTTTTCCAGGAAGATTTAAAGTAGAATTTATTTTTACGTGGAGCATCCCATGCTTGAGGTATCCCAGAGCGTTCTGTGCAGTGATGTGTTAAATACAGGAAGGTGACTTGGTGTAGGCAAAAGAGAGCAACCACTCCATCATTTCACACGTATGACATTGGACAGCAGACGAAGGGCTTCAGCAGCAGCAGGGGTGGGATTTCTGACCTCTGGCAGCTCCTGCTGGGGTGATTTCAAGGAATTACTGTTTATTGCTTCCCACTCTGCCTCTTTTCAGAGGGGGACAGCTCACTTCTGGCAAAGATGACTGAGAAGGTAACTGAAATCATCCCCGCATCCCTTGAGAGGTCCTGAATTAGAGCCAGAGCTTCTGACTGTGGGAGCCAGGTGGTACAGAAGAACCAAAGAGGGGACACCAGCTCCTTGTGGAGGTAAGCACCTGCAATGCTGGCCAGGTCAGGTTCCTCAAAACCTGTGGTTTTGCTGTTCTTGTGGAGCTGTTAGTTCCAGTCCATGTCTCCTTAAACACCTTGCGTTGCTGCATCCTCGGTAGGGCAGCCAAAAGGTGAAGAAGAGACTGTTTAGCCTAAAGAGAAGGCTCAGAGAGGATCTTATCAATGTGTATGGATATAGAAGTTCTGAATCAATCAGTATCTGAAGTGAGGGTGCAAAGGAGATGGAGCTAGACTCTTTTTGGGGGTGCCCAGTGCCAGGACCAGTGGCAAGAGGCACAAACTGACACACAGGAGATTCCTCCTGAGCATCAGGAAAGGCTTTTCTCACTGTGAGGTGATGGAGCTCTGGATCAGGTTGCTCAGAGGTGTGGTGGAGCCTCCCATATATACTCAATACAGTCCTGGGCAACCGGCTGTAGGTGGACAGGGGGTTGGACAAGGTGACCTCCAGAGGTCCCCTCCAACCCCAACCATTCTGCGATTCTTCTGATAGCCACATTTTGTTAAACTTAGATAAATCTGCTAAGAAGGAGACTGTAACATCTTTCCCAGATTTGGTTGAGGTTATGGTCAGTAGCAGTACCTGCCTCTTCTGCTCACTGTTTTTACAAAGCTGATGTACTTTATTTCTTACCATTTTAAGGGCTGTTTCTCTCCCCCGGCCCCAGGCAGGTCCCATCCCTGTCCTACAGACCCGCTGAAACGGATCAGCCACCTGAGAGAAAAGAAACATCTGCCTTGAGATACACGTGAGGATTTCCTTGCCCTCATTTCCCAACCCCTTAAACTGCCAGTTTTGGCTTTCTCGGTTGTGGAAAAAGCAAACCTGACTCTTGTGGAGATATTTAATTACATGGGAAAAGCAAAGAGAGTCTGGGGAAGGGCACTCCTGCAATTTTTGCTGTTCTTTTTTGCGGACAAGGTAAAATTAACAATCCTGTGAAAATTTACCCTGGGGATTTGAAAGATGCAAGAGCCAATTGCTAATTCACAAAGTGTCCTCCTTGTTACACAGATGTTACACTTGTTGGTAGTAACTAGAACTACACAAAATACTCACAATTAAACCATGCACTGTATGTACTTAATTCAGATTTCATTATGGTCTTCACTGAGGAAAGCTATTCTATGAACTGGGTCTAATCATACAATCATATGGGGTTGGAAGGGACCTCTGGAGATCATCTAGTCCAACCCCCCCCACCAGAGCGGGTCTACCTAGAGCGGGTTGCAGGAACTTGTCCAGGCGGGTTTGGAATGTCTCCAGAGAAGGAGACTCCACCACCTCTCTGGGCAGCCTCTTCCAGGGCTCTACCACTCTCACAGTAAAGAAGTTCCTCCTCACGTTTAGGTGGAACTTCTTATACTCAAGTTTGTGCCCATTTCCTCTTGTCCTGTCACTGGGCACCACTGAAAAAAGACCAGCCCCGTCCTCCTGACGCCCTCCCTTTAAGTATTTGTACGCATTGATTAGATCCCCCCTACGTCTTCTCTTCTCAAGACTAAAAAGACCCAAGTCCCTCAGCCTCTCCTCGTAGGAGAGACGCTCCAGGCCCTTAATCATCCTTGAGAACCTTTCAAGTGACCTGAGCCGATGAGTGGTTGTGCTGTTCAAATCATACGAAATACATAGCTTTATGTAGTTGTAAAGAAAAACAGATAAAATCCTGCACTTTTTATATTTGCCTTTAAGGTGTCAGATTCAGGAAAACCTGAGGTTCCAGTAAGGCTTGGTGCGTGCCAGCCCCTGTGGGTCACAACCAAAGGTGGGCTTTGCACAACTCCTGCACATCGGAGCAATCTGTGCAACATCGGGGGCTGGTTACGGGTTATGGGTCCATTCCCCACAACTGCTGTACGAAGAAATTCCTCTAATGCCTGTTCTGTGCTCACAGAACTGACTGCGAGGTACTGCGAGGATTCCCGAACTGGTTTTAAGGTGGATAACTGGGATGCTGGGAGCAGGGGTTCGAGAAGGAAGCGAAAAATGACTGAGGGTGACCAACTAGGTGCTGAGATTTCCAGTGGTATTTTAGTATCCTGGGTGTGCGCTTTTTAGGCTTTCCACCTGTAAGGTTTCAATACTCGAGTTGTAACACGTGAGCCTGAAGTTCAGAAAGTCTTTTGATTTTTATTTAAGGAAATTTCAAAATCTATGTGCTTGCATTTCACCTAGGGCAATCAGAAACACCACGTCCGGTGAGACTTGCCAGCAGCAAGAGTGACTGAGCTGGCTCTTTGACTGATGGATCTTAACCAGTGGTTTGTAGAAGTAATAAGAAAAAAAAATAAGTGTCCTGGTGCTGCTAGAATTAAGGAGCTTTCTCCACATGTAGCTATACAGTTGGGGCAACATCTAACAAAAAATAGAACCATGATTTCTATTTTTTGTTATATTTTTGTGCCAGAGACTGTCATTTGTGTTTGTTTTGTAAGGCAGCCCCCTGCCCCTCAGGTTTGTGAGTTATTTGATTTCTATTTGAGTGAATGGAAACGCAGCAAAGATAAAAACTGATCCCCTAAATGAAGAAAACTGTTGAGAGACCTTACGTTTCTGTTGGTTAGTTCACTGGGACAGCATTAGTTCTGTTTGAGCATGGAATCGGCGAGCTGTATTGGGTTCCCTCCACCTCCTCTGCCGAATCCAAAGGTCTAGTTGAGCTCAGAATGAGACCTATGAAAAGACCGTGATATCAAGTGTCTCTTCCAACAAAGCAGCAAGGGAGCAAATGAATAGACTAGGAAAAGGATGATGTTTCATGCTGCATGGCACTCAAGAAGAATTGTGAGATGAGAGCTCTCCTAAGGCATTTTAAATCGAATAGCGATTGCCTCAGCCCTTTCCCTCCTTTGGGGTTTGAAATAGATATTCTTCTTGAAGATGCATTTCTTTGCTAATAAGAATCCAAGCTTACAAATTCTAATTATTTGGCTGTTTTAATAAAGGACATTGTACTGTTGCTCAGGATCTGACAAGGGAAGGCTAGGTGAAGGATGTGATTGAAACGAATGGATGGTGGCAGTTACTGATATTTTAAATTTGTCTTAAATTTCCTTAGATGATGAACTTGCCCGTTTGAGGCTGAAGACTACACTTGAGTCTTGGGCCTCCTCCCAAAGTCAAAACCTGTTCCACTGAATGGGGCGCTGAGGGGAAGCTGAAGAAAGACACTGGGGAAGCTGAGATTTCAAATTTAAGTTGGAAACTGTACGGTAAGGAGTATGCTTTAATCATTCTTGCTTCATTCTTACTTAAAGTCCATTAAAACCAGCTTGGGCCCCTAGGAGCCCATGGGTGTTTGTGTTCCTCCACAGCTTCTGAACTCAGCTGAGTCTGATAAATCACCATAGGCTCCTACAAATGACATGCATTGTGTGACTGCTCACAGCTTGAGAAAAAGCCTTTTGACATTTCCAAAGCTGTCGTGGGTGCGCCCCAGCAGGCGTGTGATAGCAGAGAATCAGGCTTGATGAGCTCCAGGGTTTGGGCAATTGCAGTTCTTCCCGTTCTTCTCTCCTGCTTCTCCCAGCCCCCTGCAGCAGAGGGGACAAATCAGAACATTAGAAGACAACGAGACCAAAGCTACACTTAAAAATGAAGTCTCTTGTTTCTAGTTATTGTAGTAGATCCCTGAGTTTGAACTGAAGTGAAATGCTGGGAAGAAATGCAGAGAAAGCCCAGTGAGTTATATGCCTAGCACACCAGCCTTTGGCATCAGGGGAAATGGTTGAAAGATTGCAAAACGTGCTGTGATTTCAGTTGTGAAATAGGCAAGGTCTGAATGGAGTTTTGTGGAGAAATGTTTATGGAGGTAAGGATCCAGAGAGGACTCTGTTCATAATGGGTGTGTATTTGCTTTTCTTCTCCTGGTATTGCCCTGAGGAGTTGCCATCCCAGACTTTATAATAACTACTTCTGCTGAGTGCCATTTGTGAAATAAAGATGGAAGGCAAAGAGATTGAGATGCCTAAATTATGCTGATCTTGATATTGTGATATCCTGTTAGAAATTACGTTGGACATAAGTAAACCTGAGACTTTTCTTAGTCTTGGGGTGCTCCTGGCCACTTGCAGGGACAAGATACTGGGTTGGACTGGGTTGGTCTGATGTGTCCAGCCATTACCACGTTGCCATGGTCTGATGGGCCGTTTCCCGTGTCTGACTGCGTGGTGAATCACATCACCGGCCCCGTGTCGGTGAATAGGATTGTGTGTTTCTTTTTCATGACATCTCTTAATAGCAAGGAGATTCAGAAAAGTCAGTTTGTTTTTCAGGGAGCTCTGCTTTTCCCAGGAACCCAGGGCAGGTCCCGCCTTCCTTTGAGCTGGGTATTTCCCTGGAACTCCTGGAATGAAAAAACATTTGTTGGATGGAGGTTTGAAAGCAGAAGGCCAATGATGAAGGAAGAGGTTTATCTTCCTAAAAAGCTGCTTCCCCATCTCATTCGAGTGTTTCCTTGGTTTAAATGCTGTAAGGACAGCAGGAGTCCTCTGATTTAAATCTGTTCAATCTTTACTTATGCCACTGTATTGGCTGTTTGGTCCTTGTTGGATTTCCTCCCTCCTCTCCCCCGTGTAAATTCATCAGGAACAGATTGCTGCGGTAGCTTCCCCCCAAACAGTAAACACGTTATTGTTTCCTCTTGCAAAACCCTCCTTTTCCTTTCCCCAGGAGCGGTGAGCGACTGTGTTGAATGGGTTTCTCCACAAGGCTGTTTTACAGGTCAGGGGGTTAGCTTACTTTTGTCTTTTTACTTCAACTGCTTGAGAAGAAATCCTCTGTGTGTTCTCCTGAATTGTAAAGGCCGGTAAGAATGAGAAGCCGGAGTCATCCATTAATCCATGGGCAAAGTACTATTCAAGCAGCCGCGGTGAAAGCTCTCACACGCTGCCCTGGAAATAACCCCAGCCCTGACGTGGTTAAGACGACCCTAGGTAAGGTCAGAAGCTCAGAAGCTTCTCATTTTCATTTAAGCTTCTGGTTTCTAAACAGCATTTGAAGTTGGTCCCTTGTGGTTACGTTCATCTCCTAAAGCAGATGGATCCTCGCAGGGAGCGGGTGGAGAAGCGGAGTGCAGAGAGGCAGAGGTTTATCTGCTACACGTTGCTTCTCTCTCCTCTCAACTTACTGTTCTTTTGGCTTAAATGTTTAATGGCCGTGACCCCACGTGGGAGCAGCGAGCGGTATCGGGATTTTAGCTTAAGCTGCTTTGCAGGGACAAAGCACCTGTTTTAGTTCCTTCTGTAAACGGCAACGCTTTGGAAGCCTCCCAGCGAGTGGAAGTCCAAGGGGCTAACACTTGCCTGCGCGGGTGCTTTCCTGTGGATTTGGGGGGTTGAGCGCTCTGTGTACGCGGCGAAAGGGATGGGGGGATTTTGGGGAGGGCGCAGGGAACCCGGGAGTCTCCGTCCTGATGGCCTGAGCACTAACCGAGTATGGCACTCAATGAGCCCGAGGTCAAACCTCTTTCAGCGTCTTTGAAAATCCTGCCTGCGCCGGCCTTCCCTGTGCCACGGGGTCAGCGTGCGGCACAGGGGCTTCGGCGGGTTTGTCCATAAAACTGTCCCTTTAGATAACATACAACCGATAGCGCAAGAGTTAGGCTGTGACTTCACCGGCTGGTCCGAGTAAGCACCAGTGCAGTGTGCGAACTGGCACCAAAGCAACGATGATGCAAAAATCCACCAGTAGCAATTTCTTTCCCCATTACAGGCCCGTCTGTGCTTGGGATGGGGGGGAAATCCCAAAACTCACCCAACAGCATGGCCAGTTCTTCTGGTTAAAGGCCTGATATTACTGCAAATAGACCATTAAGGTTTCTGGAGACATTGGGTATGAACCGTACGTGAATATTCCATACATGAATAATTCCAAAAGAAGATGTTTGAAAAAGAGCTGTGCCCACCCCCAATTAACCAGTGAAGCTCTCTAACCTCTAACGCCACACAATTTAAGCAGTCCATCCAAGTATCTGTAGTACAACATCTGGGAAGTCCCAGCAGTGCTACAGCCTCCCTGTGAGGCTTTCTAAATAAAAATTAGCTATTTCTACTTTAGTCACATATGCTCCATACGGAAAATAGAGGCTTAGTAATGTCTTCTGTCAACTAAAAGAGTTTAAAAGGAAGTGATTACATAGGTCCATATATGCAATATGTGCCTATCCTAAAGTAATATTAGCATTTCGACTTTCTGGTTGCATCTACCTATAAAGTTACTGAAGTTTCTTGTATGTCATCAATATTTTCCTGAGTACTTGACTCAGAGCTTAAATTATTCTCATCTTCTTTTACCCTGGGAGAGAAGCACGCAATGGCAGCGTGCAGAGATTGGTCAGGTCTAAATTCCTAATAAAGTCCAATTTTCTCTTGGCTGGTTTTATGTCTTTCAGCTCAAGAATACAAGGGTAATTAGGCTACGTGCGCTTGAGGCTGAGTGTCCACTTAGCACTTTGCTAGGTTTCAGCAGTAATGCAAAATGCATTTAATGCAAAGATACATAAACTGTTTGCTTCTTTTCTTTATAGACACCATATAGACATAATGGAATGCAAAACTGGTGTGTAGGGGGCAGGATATTGTCCCAACTCCCCATGTCCTGGTCACCGTGCCCTCTGAGCCATCGGCGGTTTACAGGAACGGGGCTGTCTCTGGGGTTCCAGCTGCGGTCGTCACCAAAATGCTTACAGAAGGGACTGCTGGCAACCGGCCTCAAGTTGTTGTTTTTATTCTTGTGACATGGAACGACCTTTTGTAAGAGAACCAAGGAAGTGGAAGGCACAAAAACCACCGGCGTGATTGACTTGAAGTATTTTGTGAGATAATCAGAAAACGTCGTAACCCTTTGGAGTAGGTGGCTTCAAACTGGGGCTGAACCAGACATTCTCATTGGCTTAAGGAACAGCCTTCCTTTATATTTTACATTTCATTTTCCAGTGTTTGTCTTTTCTGTTTTTAGGACGTGAAGCCAGAACAGGTGATCTTCATAATGTTTGAGACATAAGAGAATGCTCAAGTGTGAAACCTCCCTCCCTCCTTAGAACTTTTTTTTTAGCATGAATCCATGGCAGGAAAGGAATCAGAGCACTGAAAAAATATTTGTGCTCTCTCTACAGTCATCCCCCTCCCCAAAAATTTCTAGAAGGATGTGACTAAAACAAAAGCCCTTGTTAACAGGTTGCAAAGGAAGAGTGTCCAGCTGGCAAAGCCAGCAGGAAATGTACATGCAACGGGGCAGGATGCTCATCTGCTTCATACTATGTTCTGTCTCATCTTCCATCTTGGTGGGATTATTCGTGGAGGGCATGGCCTTTACGAGAAGGTTTTACGGTGTCTTTGCTGTCAGTCAGCAGCTTGTCTGGGCTGCCACGGGTTAAACTGGCGTAGCGTGTGCTCTGGAGCGGGCTGGTTCATGGCAGACGTTGCGCTGATGAGCACAAAGGGGAAATAAAAAGCTGGGGGAAATGGGGAGCTGCAGCCAGTCAGCGGTGCGGGCCGTGGCATCTTCCAGTCTTCTGTTGGCTGGTGGTGGCCTGGGGATGGTCAGCCATGGATTCAGCACAGTTCTTTCTGCTGACCACAAACTTCTTCAAGAAACAGGTTTTTGAAGAGTTTGTCTGTAAATCTGACCAGAAGGAAACTTTAAATTACATGGTGTATCTCTGGTCTGTGACAGGGTGGCCGTTACACAAAACCCCCAACTTTTCCAGTGTTGTTTTCCTCTAGTGTAAGCCAGGAGAGATGGCACTGCTTTTCACAGCGGAATTCTTACAGGGGACGTCAGACCTTCCGACCCGTTCCTCTCCTCCATCCCCTCTCTCCTTAGGACCCGTCTAACTTCACTGCTCACGTACCAAGAATTCGTTCCCCATTCTCTCCAGTAATTGTTCTATGTCTTATTTTTGCAAAATGTGACCGATCACCTTTGCATAAGAATTCTGGTGCTCTGGCGTATTCACGGGTGTCTTGTTGGGCAGTACGTGGCTACACGAGTCATAAAAGTTTGTGCCTAAATCCAGGTTATCTTAGGACATCAGCAGCGCCGCAGCATTTGTCGTGTTTCTGTTACTTATGCCCTGCCTTGGCTATGAAGTCCTGGGAAAGTGTTGCAGAAAGGCCGTTCCTCGGGCCTGGTTGGCTGCCCCCGACGGAAGGGTTTATTTAGACAATTGCAGAAATTCAAACATGCTGTCACTCTGCCGCTTACAATAAACGCCACGGAGAGAACAGCCGCTCTCTGGTCATAATAGTTATAGCATCTCTCCGATTTTGTGTGACTGGGGGAAAATTTCCATGTCGAAGAGAGTACTGGGCAGTGATTTCTGCCTTAATTAAGTCCTCGGATTGAGTGCTTCCACGCAGAGGGCACTGCTCTGCCTGCTCAATGCAATATAAAGGGGAAATGGAAAGTAAGGAAGTCCCTGGTAAATATAACCCCCGTTTAAGATCCGAGCGTGGATTCCCAGAAGTCAAAAATTGCTTTTTCTCTTATCAGAAGAAAAATTATTGAGAGTGTGTGAGCAGCCGTTTGTGGGCATCTGGCAAGTGTTACCTATAGAGGTATGTCCTCTATCCGTCTGGGTAGACAAGGAGATTGCACAGCTCCTTGCTGTCCAGCAGTGTAAATTCGGGAACTTCTACAACCAGAAAAACACCATCAAGCCCAAGCCTGGATAGCAGACAACAGTTCCCGTTCCTCCAGCGCATGGGTACAACTCAAAGAAGTCTTGAGGCAATTCTCTAGAATTTGAAGGCAGAGCACACGCACGCCACGCACGCACCGGGCAGGATGAGAAAGGTGTTTTCCATCGGCATTTTCTTCTGAAGGTTTAAGGTAAGCAAAGCCTTTAGCCGGGCCCTGGATGCTGTCAGGATGCGCACAGGGCGCTGGGATCACTGCCTCAGCAGTTCCAGGAACTTGCTCTTGCAACACAAGAGCCGCCGATTTCTCTATCAGTACCGCTGGCTGTTGAAAGCTTGGCCTGACTTATTTTTAGAATAATTTATGGGCATTTGTTTATTCATTTCTTTTGAAGATTCGAGGTGGTTTTTAATCGCATTTTATTTGGCACACACCATTTCAAAATTAACCACGTTAAAATAGGAACAATTTTATGGAATGTACCTATTATGCGGTATTGTCCCAAGCGCCGCCTCTTTCCATTGCTTTCTATTTTTCTTAACGCATTTTACAACTGTAATTTTCATGTCTTACATTTTTCTCTCCAGTTTCCTATGTGCTGTGGTTAAATCTCGACCATAAATCTTACGCCGCTTTGTTAAAAATAATAGGTCTACTATGTTTCTTCATTTAACAATCTGCTAGGTTAATAGTGTCTTTAAAACAATTAAATATGGTTGTGTGGTTTAATATTCCCAGTTTTAGTGCACCACGCAGGAGAAACTGTAGCCGTTTCCATTTATAGAGTGCTTGCCTTTCACGTGCCGTCTGGCAATTCTTGTCTGACACCTCGGCACTGGAATCCCTTCCTTGGGCTGCTGTGGCAAGCACACAAGAAGGGTAATATCAAAAAAAAACTACTCGTGCAGTTTTGGAAATCAAACGGCAGAAGTCGTTGGATGGCAAATAAGGGGAAAATGTTAAATGTGGAATCTCAGCAAAAAAGGGCTTTGGGGGGCACGACCGGAGTTGTGATATGGTGGGGCTGGAGAGGAGCTGGTCCCTGAGGTTGTAATGGTGATATTGGTGCTCCTGGGTGATGGTGGGACGAGGTCTGGAGCCGCTTGCGGCACCTTCCTTCCCCGTGCTGGTGACAGGTTCCCTGGGGAGCGGAAGGGCTGGCGGTACAGCTCGCCGCACGAGCCCGCAGACAGGGATGGGGTGCCGTTTGAGAACATACCATTTGGTTCTTGTATGTCTCGGCTTTTGGGGCTGGGTGGTGGTGGTTTTTTTTTTGCAGTAGTGTGACTCCAGCCCTTCAACGGAAAGGTCTTTGTGCGTGGCCTTTGCATTGTGTACGCTCACAATGCCGGCTACAATGGGGCTCCAGCCCCTGAATGGGACCTCAGGCATCGCCCAAATGCAAATAGTAACGAATTTTAAAAAAGCGAGGGGCAGGCATTCTTTTCACATGTATCCCATGCTAAGAAACTGGTTTATATTGCCTTCGGTTTAACGATCGCACCGTAGGCCTCCTGCATCTCTAATTGCTTGGAAAAAAAAATAAATATATATTTCTACTTTTCATTAAGCCAAGGGTTGGAAACCTGGGCAGGTCGTGTACGCAGGAACCTGACCTGGGTCTGCAGGCTCCTCCTGCCCTGGGGGTGGTTAGATCAGGAAGGGGAACCTCAGGCCCAATCTTCAGTCCTTAAAGTTGACACCAAAGCCACACGTCAGCAGAGCTGGTAGCTGGAAGTAAATAGCAAACTGTGGTTTTAATGGCAAAGATTAAAAGAGGAAAATAAAGAAATAAAGAAAGAACTGAAAACAGAAGAAGAAAAGGAAAAAAAAAAACAACTTCAAGCATTGTGTAAGGGACGTGTTCTTCACTTTGTGGAGGTGGCAAAGAGAGTAAATCAATCTGTAACTACCTTCTCTGGGGCGTCTTGTACCTTTTGTGAACCAGCCGGCATTGTTTGGACTATCCATACCATTCCCAGGTGCTACAGTTAAGCTTAGTAGGGGCTTGTCTCAAAAAAATATGAATATTTGGAAGCTTGTATTAAATACCATTGCAAAACCTTCCATTCCGGTAATTTCTCTTGGTTCCATAGAGTGAATCTTCTTCTTTAAAGTTTCTTGGTTTGAATTCATGTTCCAATTAAAACTTTGCTTTGAAATTGTTTTGCGTTGCAGGCACTTCTGCTGTGAGAGAGTGTGAGGTTTCGTGTAGACCGTGTTCCGGAGCCTTTATAATCAGGTAACGCCACGTTTTACTCGCAGCTTTGGGTTTTCATTCTCATAAATATTACTGTTACCATGCAAATACTGCTGCAGTCTTCGTTCTCCAGAATCTGGCCCCGTGCAAAACGTTTTAGACCTCGGTGCCTTTTCTCCTTCAGAGACAAACCTGAAATATTCATGAAATATTTGTAGCCGTCGGTTTGGTGCATCAACAGGGACCGCAGGGGTGCAGAAAGCCCGGCTGGTGGAGCCCTAGAAGGCTCTAAATGATCTAAAAGGATCATTTTAGAATAATAAATACTTAGCAGATTTTTAATGGCTATATATAAGTGTACATGCATATGTAAATACATATATATGTGTGTATATATATCAGATTTGAAATACACACGAGAAAATCTATGATTTCTTTGGTAATACTATGTCCAGACCTGGCTGCTAGGGATGAGAAACGTCTTTAATTGGACTTTTGAGTAGTGCCTTGATGTATGTTTGTTACAGACACGGTACTCGGTCTTGTTTCTCATTAGAAATACTTGACAAAGCATCTAATTCCAACACCTTATTTTTGCTGTTTTACAATTCAGTCAAACCCGGGTTCTTTACAAAACAGAGTATCTGCCCTGGCCCCCACGTCTGTCTTTGGTGCATCTTTGTTTTTTTGACGTTTAGGAACTTTTTTTAGCCAATTTGGAGAAGTTCCACAACGTAGGATATAACACACAGCTTTACTGAAGGAATGTTTTTAAGATCACAGAAACAGCGTTAGCAAATGCCACAAGTTTGGTTTGACAGGAGTCGCCCAGAGCTGCTTTTCCTGCAGCATTCCTGCGGGATGCGGGGCGGATTGCCGACTCCAGCTCCTCCTGTGTATTCCCCGTTGCGGGGAGCCTGAGCGCCTAAAACCATGGAGTGAAATCAAAAAGAGCCTGGCTTGGACCTTAGCTAGGTAAAATGAAAGGAAATGAGATCAAGTAATGAATTACACCTATAATTAGCCCGCGCAAAGTGGCAGAGGTTGTGCCGGTCCATCACTTCACCGCAGCAAACAGAGGGCTTGCAAAGCGCTCGGGTGGGTTGCGCGTTACGGGAAAAAACCCACCGGGAAATCAATGTTGTTTTCAGGGTTTGAATAATGTGCGATAAATAAGGTGTGAGGTCACGGAATGAGCATCAGTGAGGGAAAGAAAAGGTGGAATGGCTGTCCGTTAAGTGAACGGTACCCGTTTTCCCCACTGGATGTGGGAAAAGTCCTGCGGGAGAAGTGGTGTGTCCCTGATGCTTCGGCCGGCACCCGGGTTTGACAGCTCCCAACGGACAATTCTGACTCTGGGGCTTCGCAAACTTACTGTCCTTAACCTGCCTTTTAATGTAGAATTGTGCAGCCAGCAACTTGCAGCACCTCGGCCTTTCTCATGCTGGGCTTTTTAAAAAAGTGGCTTTTGTGCAGCGTGCAGCTGCCCGCAGTCACGGTGTGTGTGGGGAGAAGAGCCTGCCTCCTCTATTTTACGTACAGAAATTACACCTGCAGTGACAGATACGTATCCAGGCATTGCCCCTTACTCAGAAAAATTCCTTCTATTTTTTTTGGTTTGTGTGAGAGCGTAACGCAGCTCAGGACCCGTGGTCTCTGAAACAGCAGAGGCGGGTATGGTTTAAATATTCAAGATATCTCCTGAAAATCAAGGCTGGAGGTCTCCTCCTGCTCCGTGTTGCTGGGAGGCCACTCGGCTTGAGCAGAACCAGTATTTTCTTTTTCGTGTAGATGTGGTGGTTTCTGGCAGGCAGGTCAATTTAAAACGGTGTTAGAGCGAGGCTTTCACGCATTTAATCTGAAAACCTTTGAGTGGCAACAATCTGCTTGTTTGTGGTAGATGGAGGCTGAGAGAAACGTGTTTTGGTGGGTCAGGACGTATCACAGGTGGCAAGACAAACGCCGTGGCGGAACAGTACGATTTTAAATTGGGATCCATCTGTTCCCACGGGAACCGCCTCCCGCGATGCGAGATGCTCCTGACCCGGACAGGATTCCCCCCTCTCTGATCGCGGCTGAGGAGCAGGGCTCTAGGAGCGATTTATCTCTGGCTCCTAAAAAGTATTTGTAAAAGCATTCTGTTCCCCCTCGGGGACACGCCGGTGGTGTCACTTACCCGCTCCTTATTGCACACCCTCAACTGAGTGTCGTCTTCTGGGTGATGAGCGGGGACGGAGAATGCACAGAGAGTGGGGTTTAAGATTGTTTTTGTCGGCGAAATGCCCTGTGTGAGGGGATTTTGGTTCCTGCCCAGGCCGGGTGTCGCTGCCTGTTGTGCGGTGGAGGTGTGGGGGTGTGCGAGCTCCCAGCTGGGGTGACCGGGCTCCAGCCTGGTGAGGTCTTGGGGACCTGGGACCTTTTGCTGGGCTGCCTTGGGTCGATAGGGAACATGGAAACTTAGGGGTGTTGTCACAGGCTGGGGGGCTCTTCTTGGAGTCACTGCCATGGGGCATGAAGGTGGTGTCCCTGCCCAGGTACCTGGTGGGTGGGAAAGGTGTTTCTTTGCAGATAGACTGCGGATTTCCCTTGTCAGGCTCATGGATGAAAAGATGGTTGATGAGAAGCTGGCCATGAGCCGGCATCGTGTGCTGGCAGCCCTGAAAGCCCCCCACACCCTGGGCTGCATCCCCAGCAGCGTGGCCAGCAGGGCAAGGGGGG
>VXAK01008717.1:87636-114309 GCA_013399435.1 Arenaria interpres
CGTGCCCCCGGGGTGCGGGGGACCCGCGGGGGGACGGGGAGCTGTCACCGCGCCGCTCCTCACGGCCCCGGGGGCGCCAGGGCCTGTCCGCGGGCCGGGAACGAACTTTTTGGGCCGGTGTGGCCATGTACCGAAGGGTCGTTCAGAATGCGGGTTTCCCGGCGCCTCCGTTGACACTAAACTTACTGTGGACTCTTTTTATTCGGTTCAGGAAAAATGCCATCCCTGGAAACCGAGAGCAGAGACGTAAAAAACGGTGCAATACAGACCCGAGTCATTTTTCACCCTTTTCGAATCCCCCTGCTGTCACACCTCGCGTAGTAATTACACTAACGACTCCGTGCTTGTGTTTCTTTTCTCTCCCGCAGGCTGGTAAAGAGCAACAGATCCAGATAGGTGAGTCTTTTTAAACTGTTATTGCTGCTACCGAAAGGGAAATAAAAGGAGGGAGCTCAGCAACCTGGTTTATTTTCTGGAGGAGCCATCTGTATGCGGGGGAGCGTCCCCTCCCCTGCCCCACACCGCTGCCGCCCGCCAGCCTTCCCAGCCGTTTGGTTTTGTTATGGCTTGAATTTGCATGCCCTCTCATTAGGCGGGGTTTTTTTTTGTTTGTTTGTTTGGTTTTGTTTGTTTGTGTTTTTTTTTTTTCCATCCTGACACATCTGTGCTTCCCTTCTTCAGTACAAACCACCAGAAGTTAAAATTCACAGCCTGCTTAAACGGACCCTCTGAGCGTCTGGGCAGAGCGGCTCCGGGTCAGACGCTCTGGCTTCGTTTCTGAATCAAGGAGGAAACGCCTGCTCCTTTTGGCCAGGGCAAACCGTGTCTTCACGCCGTTTTCCTTCTCTGTTGGAAGTGTTCAACCTTTTCTTCTAGCTGGAAAAAATTTGTCTAACGCCGAGGCCTCTTCAGATTGTGCGGGTGGCACAGGGCGCCTGGCAGGGGTTGTTATAAACGGGTGTTTTTAGGGAAGGAACTGCGGGGCTGGTGTCTGGGGTGAACGAGGGCACCGAAGCACCGAGTGCTTGGTCATGGCCAGGGGTACTTGGTGCTGAAGCTTCAGCATCCCTGACTCTCTTCGAAGGATGGGAAGCTGCATGTAATTAGGGCTTTGGTGTGAGGGACACGCTCTGTGGCTTTCCCAGGTGGGAAACGACACACTCCTTGGCTTTCCCAGGTGGGGAATGAGCTTTTTAATATTTGCTGTGGAGCTTGGAGTGCCTGCACGCGCCGGTGCTCCGGGGCTCCTCAGCGGGAGGAGCGGTAGCGCTGGGAATGGACCCCGGGCGGTTCCGTTTCCCGTTGCCGTTAGAACCTCCAGTTCTGAGGCTTTGGTTCAGGTTTTGAGCTGAAGATTTGTTCAGAAAAGAATTTCAAGTATTTCTCTAAATTTTGGAGGTCTTGTCTCAATTTCAGTTGCTGGCGCTGCGTTCTTCTGGGCTTAGGTTGATTTCCCCTGCGATCAGCGAGTGATGGGAGTTGGGACCGTGAGGTACATTTCAACCTAACTGGCAAACAGACTTTTTTTCCAGTGCTGTGCTGATCCTGTGTTTTATTTCTAGTCGTTTCCATGAGAAATGGATCGTATTTGAATTTCAGAAACCATAAGCTATACAGGAACGCGTCTTTTAAATTACACACTACATCAGACAAAATTCCTTAACTGGAAAAGAACTTTTTTTCTTTTTTTCCCTTTAACTTTTTCTTGTCTTTCGCGGCCCCGGCGTTGCTCCAGGCGGGAACGTTTGAGGAATGGCAGGAGAGAGCTGATGTTGAGGGTGAATCGGGCACCCCAGGTCGGTGTGGGACAGGCTCTGGTGGCACCCTAGAGCTGCTGGCTCTGAGGTGATGTCACCCTCCTCTCCCTGGGCAGGGGCAGATGAAGAGGACGTTGGCCGTGGGTCTGTCCACCTGCAGATCCGTGGTCCCACGTGTCCCGTTGTGCGTATTTTCAAAGCAGAGAGAGCTCGTTAACACTTGTCACTGAGATTTGTCCTACGCTTGATTATTTTAAACTTAATATTTAAAGGAATAGTTGATCCTGTAAATTCTGATTCAAAAAGTATGGCTTACTCAGTTCAGGGTTTCAGTGGGGACAGTGAAACCTGCTCTAGGGTTCCCTCCAAATGGGCTGTCCTGCTTGTGAGTCCCCATTAAGTGTCACTTTGCATCAAGAGTTGGATATTTTGATTTGGCCCAGGGCTGGCTGCTGTCAGCAGCTAATCTTTTCTCATAGCCTGGAAAGTCACTTAGCACTAATTAAAGCATATAGGATTTTATTTTTTTTTGGTAACGTGTTATAGAGATGGGGAGTTAACCCAAGTTTAATTAACAGCATTAATGCATAATGTACTGCAAGAGCCTGGAAGCTGTCGGGGAGAAGTCGTTCTGGTTTCATTCGTGAAATAGAAGGTGCTGGTTCTCGGGGTGGTTCTGCATCTCCCCTTCTCCTGCCTCTACCTCCCCCACGGCAGAGCATCATCACTGCCTGGTGCTCCTTCGGGAAGAGGACTCGGATGCCCAGCCTTGCAGAGCCGGCAGCCAGGATAAAACACCACCAGGAATTCCTGGAGCTGCCCGTATCCCTGGGATAAGTCGGCGTTGGAGTGGAGGAATGAGGACACGAGGCAGAAGTTCACCATGGGAGCTTCTCTCCCCAGCGTCCAGCACCGAAGCGTCCCACATGGCCTCCTCTCTCTGCAGGTGCCAGCTGCTGGGGGAGTTCTCAAGAAATGCATCCTTTTTTTCCATCTTGTCTTTCTCTCTGGGCGTTTCTGCCACCCAAAGGCAGCCAAGCACAGAGCGAATGGTGGTTCTGAAGGGACCTGGATGGTTGGAAGAGAGAAGCCAAAACTGCTTCTTCATTTCTGAAAGCCACCACCTGATGATGAAGGCAGAGAAGAGTGACGATGGAACCCCTGCCAGGGCCATCTTGTCACCACACTGTCCTTTCTTGTAATTAAGCAGCACTTCGCTAAGTGACCGGAGCAGCTCTGCGCTCATCCCATTAGGGTCATCTGTGGGATGGAAGGGTAATCTCTCAGAACATGGGAACCCTTGACAGTCTTTTTATTGAAATGCTCTCCTCTTAATTCCTGCAGCAGCAGGTAATTATTGCTTTTTTTCCCAGTTCTTCCTCCGCGGAGCTGGATGTCTGCCTCCCAGCAGCGCGTTCCGTGCGGAAGATGTGGGCACAGGGATGCTCTGGAGGGGGCACGTGAGGTCCAGTCCTTCTGCCGTGGTGGCTGAGCTTCCTGACCGTTCAGATCCGTCTTCCAGGGTTGGTGAGGGAGCTCTGGAGGCTGATGGTCACTCTCCAGTCATCCCACCGTGTCAGGGTGGGACACTCTGGGACTTGCCGTGCAGCCTGATGCTGGGGCAACGTGGACGGGGTCATGTCAGCAGTTCCCTTGCACGGCATCGTCTCTGCCAAAGCAGTTGTGCTATTGGTAGGATTTCAGTAGGTTTCCACCTTGCTATTCCGAATTGAAATATTCGCTAGGAGTACGGAGAGGCAGGTGTGGCTGCTGCACGTGGTCATTGACCTGCATCTCATTGCCGTGGGTGGGAAGATGTTCGGGAAAAAATGATGGTGCCAGCGCTTTCCCTGGGTGGACATAACGTCACAGGTCAGGGGACAGGCGAGGGAGCTCCCGTCCCCAGAAAATTCGTGTGTTCACACAAGTTGGTCCTCTGGCTGCAGCGCAGAGGGCTGGGAAAAGGACAGACCCCTGACCAAAATTTATTTACATGCAGCATGAGAAAAAACCCAATCAGAGTTACGAACACTAGATGAGGTTTAAATACATATTAAAAGAAGAAAAAAAGGAATGTCTTCAAGCTTGGGTAACTTGGTTGAAATGTAGAAATAATGTGTCTGAATTTTCAGAAGTCCCTGCGTTTCCACTGGTTGCACTGATTGCAACTCAGACTCTGCTTTTGAAATCTTTGTGAAGTGGCTGTTTGTGCGTTTGGAATTCTGCTGTGGGCAACCACACGAACAATTTTTGATCACTGTATTTCATAAAATCTTATATCTAAAAAATAATACTCTTCCAAATGCAGGTTATTAAAAAAAAAAAGGAAGTTTAGGGCTTTTGAACCCCCGTTGTCATCAGTTTGACAGTGCAGAGACAGCTCCTGGGAGCCAGCGGTGTCCAGTCTTCGGTTTCATGTGTATTTGAGGGAAAAAAGTCGGGACAGGCTTCTTCAGAGGCATTCTCTAGCTAATTATGTTCTGGCACAGAGTGAAAGAATGTGATGTTCTTTCTTAAGTGCTTCCTTTCAACCTAAACATTGTGCAACTGGAGCAGCCGTTTAAAGCCAGATGAAAAAAAAAAATAATGAAGAAAATTGGAAGTTGAGTGCTTTTTCTATCGCTCTGTGTTTCTCCTCCGGTTGTTCCTGTAGGCTTTGAATTAGCAGAACGGAGCGACTCTGAAATCTTACCCTCGGAAAGGGAACACCTACAGCTGGAATTGCATTTCCTCAGACCATACGGTCTCTGGAAAAAGGGTAACATAAGAGAGTGGAGGAGTTTAGATGTCTTCAGTATTCAGTCATGTCACATTTAATTTTAATTGCCTTTGAACAAAAGGCATTTCCTCTTCTAGCTCAGCATTCAGAGACTCTGGAAAAGGCTTTTGCTGACTCAAAAACTTGACAGTCCTTATTTTCCAGCCTTTGTTCCTACCTTCTTGTGGCTAAGCTGGCTGCTCTTGTTATTAGCCAAATAACTCTGTTTTTTTTTTTTTGGTTTTTTTTTTTTGCCCCCGCAAGTGGCAGTCTGGGAATACTGCTGCAAGATGTGCAAAGCCATTCTCGGTTGTGCGGCGAGCACAGAATTTGATCACCAGACTGTGGTCTCTGGCACGGAACATCCTGCTTTTTTAAAATTAAAAAAAATTAAAAAAAAAAAAAAAAAGCAAGCCCTGAGGAGTCTCGTGGAGGTAGGAGGAGGAATGTGTCAGCCTGGGAATGAACCCTCAGCGCTGCGGCCGGGGAACCCGAGCATCTCCATTTTTACTGACCCAGTTCTAATACCCAGCCCCGCAGCTCTGCCCTCTCTTCCTGGGGTCTCTAATTAATAGAAATGAGTTTAGAGTTTTAATTTGGTTCCTTCTCTAAGGAGAGACCTCAGCAATCCTGACTCAGAATTCCCAGTGGTTTAGATGGGAATTATCCTAGGGATAATGTCCTAATTAGGGTACAGGTCTGGGGACCTGGTCTCTAGGTGTGCGGTAGAATGGGTTGTTGGCTGCTACTGGGAACCACAGCGCGAGTTCCAGCTGTTTGCAGAGCAAGGGGCTTGAAAATAAGGAAATTTTCACTTGCCTGGGAGATAGGATTTGTGTATTATTTAAAGATATTTACAGTGCAAGAATTGAAATGTCCACACACAGCCTACTGGTACCGTACAGTGTTTTTCTGTCAAATCCCTCAGTAACTGGCGTAAAAGAAAACTGGAGGAAAAATAGCGATATGAAGCCATTAGGAACGTTTTCCTGCTAAAGCTACTCACTGAATGTGTGAGTCTCTTAAAATAAGCAGATGCCTCCGAGGGACTAACTACTGAGCTTTTTGTCTATTAATTCTCAGTTCAAGTGTGATTCGTGCTGGGAGTGGGTAAAATTTAGCTCATTTAATTAAGTATATTTATTTGAGGAATTCTCAGTGGCGCTCAGCGGTAGCATCTGAGCTACCCAATCGTGGAGTTTTTTTTAAAATTAAAATTATCAGTAATATCACTCTCACATCACTTTAGCTGGCTCTCTGAGGAAGAGAAGAGCTAGGGAATAATTATTTCTGTGCTTTGCGTCTTTTTAGCTCTCCGGCAGCCTGACACACAGGTAATAAGATTTAGGCAGTGGTCCAGTTCTTAGCAGCGGTTTGGCCCCGGAATGTCTCTCCTTCTCCTTTTACGGGATGAGAAATTGGACCCCGAATATCCCGATTCCTGCCAGATTGCAGAGGTCTGACAGACAAGATGTGCTCGTTAAACGGGCTTGTTTTACAGTGGTGTGAAATTACTTCAGGGCAGCGGGAAGGACGTGTGTGTGTCCTGATGCAGGGCTGCAGGTGGGATAACGGGGAAAGACCTTTCCCTGAGCAAAGGAGAAGATGCTCTTCCTTTTCTCCTCGGTGCCTAAGAATAGCGGAGAGGGAAAAGATGGTTCTCTTAGGTTAAGAATGCTATTTTCAGGGTATAGGTAAGGGACTGCACAGAAAGGGGCTTTTTTGGGGGTGGAGGAGGATTGTGTTCACTTAGGGAAACTCAGAACCCAATTGGAAGGTTTCCAGTCAGCGGATGGTGCTGCTAATCAGACAGGAATCCTGAGCTGACCGGTGGGAACCATAAAAAATGCTAGGAAATGGGGCTTTCCTTGCTGTTACCTGTTTTCTGCCGTGGATTTGTCTCTGGTACCATTTGGCCAACACCTCTGCCGAAGCAGGTGAGCCTTCAGAGAACTTGTGGGTTGTCCACAGCCCTGTCTGGCCACAGGGCTCAGGGACCTGTGGCTGCCCCATCGCTGGAGGGGTTCAAGGCCAGGTTGGAGGGGGCTTGGAGCAACCTGGGCTGGTGGGAGGTGTCCCTGCCCAGGGCAGGGGGTGGCACTGGCGGGGCTTTAAGGTCCCTTCCAACCCAAACCATGGTTCTCTGATGAGAGGTCTCACAGCAGTGACTGCTCCTGGTGTTGAGGGCACCTTGCCATTGGGCATCACCTGAGGGGTTCTTCAGTACTATCAGCAGAGCGTGGTTTGGCTGGTTTTATCCTTGGATGTATTACAGTGAAGTGCAGGATTTGGGTACAAATGTGGAAAGTTCTGGTCCTTTTTTTTTTTTTTGTTTTAATAATTAGCTTCTCTATTTTTAACTCCGTTACTCAAGTTACACAAAGAGGAAGGGCAGCAGCAAGGTGCTGGGTGAGGAGACCTGGAAGGGGACAAGTCACTGCCTGTACCCCTGGTGGCCTCAGCTCATTGATCAGCAGTATGTGATACCCGCGGGATTCTCTTCCCGGTTGCAGTTTTCGAGACTGCAGAGAACGTCTGCAAATTGTGGTTACAACAACCCTGGCGCTTCATATTCTAACTCTTAACAAAGCTCTTGCCACCAGAGCAAGAAGTTCTCTTGAAGGTGTGGGGAGGACTCGCCTGGCGTTCCTTACAGGAGAATGCAGGAGTGTTGCTGCCTCCTCTGGGGCTTCTAAACCTAAACCCTGGGAAGGTCCCCAGATAAATGTAAATGAGCATTTCAGGTTTGGTTTGTTTTTTTTTTTCTTTAAGTTCTATGAAAATAGAGCCATGAAAGACCTGCTTCTTGAAAATTTTGGCATGTGGAAGGTGTTTTTGCATGCGCTGTTTGTGTATCCCGGCATCTGCGGTGCGTGTTTATTTGAGGTGCGTAACCGGGCAGAGCTCTAGTGGTTGTCTACTTCTGGCTTTCCCTGAAGGTGGCAGGTCCTTCCTCTCACATTGTCCCTGGTTTCTCACAGCTTGCTCAACGTGACGATGTGTCAGACGATTGTCTTCTTTCTGACGTGTCCTCTCAGTCTCTCGGTAAAAGTTGTACAAAGCATTCTTGTAGTAAGTAGTAGTAAAGGCCTTGCTGTAGGGTACCCAAGTGAAGATGCTGGAGAGCATTCAAATTAGCAATCTAGTAGATAATTTACTGCCCATTGGTGTGGTGTCACTGTCCCCTGTCCTTTTCCAAACTACACAGGTTTTTATTGCTCTTCAGCAGAACTTGCTGGTGAAATGATTCAGAGAGGCTCCGACGGGCATCCATTGGAATGGCATGGAGCTATTGGAATGGAGACAGTGGGACTATTGGAAGGGGGAGATGTCTTCAGGCTCCTTCCGTGCTCTTGTTCTAATTTTAGTTTGCTTTTGCCTATTTCTCTTGGCAGAATTACGAAAGAGCAGACCCAGACCGTACGGGTTGGTGATTCCGATCAGCACCAACGCAGATGGAAGCTACGTCTCCAATATCCTCTCTGCCAGTCACCAGAGAAGGTCAGCGCGGGAGGCGTCCCAGAGCCCCAGACAGCTGTATTTTAACGTCACCGCCTTCGGGAGGGAATTCCATCTCCGGCTGAAGCCCAACAGGCGCCTGGTGGCTCCCGAGGCCGTAGTGGAGTGGTACGAAGACTCTGTGGAAACGGGGAAGGATGCTGGGAACGGGAGTCAGGCTGGAACCGCTGCCCAGAGGTTGTGGAAAAGGGAGCCCCTCTGGACCAACTGCGCCTACGTGGGGGACATCACCGACATCCCCGGGGCTTCTGTGGCCATCAGCAACTGTGACGGGCTGGTAAGGCTTCTTTAACGGCATTAGCGACTGATATTTTCCCACTCCGTACCCAGATTTTATTACTTTTAACTACACATTACTTAATGATGCCATTTCTGAACTTAATTTCTTAAATCCCTTATAAGGTGCCTCACTACATATTGATGCCTACGCTCCTGCTGCTTTATTCTGGGATGATTTCTCTGAGTTTCAGCAAAGTTCTTAATATCACTGGTGTGAGAAAGACATCAAACTTACATTTTGTTGGGTTTCGTTTTTACTTTCATGAGGTGTTAAAAATGGGAAAATTAATAAGGAAGTAATTTTAAGTCACTTACTGAAAAGATGACCTTTTGGTGAGTGAATGTAGGATTTGGCATCCGAATTGTCGCTGCATACTTCTTGGGTAGCAAAATCGTGGGCTGCCCTGTGGTCCAAGAGTAGCAACAGGTTTCAGCTGTAAAGGGTTTATTTGTGCAATAAGCATCCATGTTTTGTTTTCTTACATGCCGTTTTGTTTCATCCGAAGGCATCATATGAGAACCGAGCGGTTCCCGTCGGTGAAGGGTTGGTTCTGCTGCCGTGTGGGTTGAGACCACGTGGTATTTCGTCGTGGCTTCAGCAGATGCAGGGGCTGGCTTGGTGCACAAATCCCACATTGAGAGCCCGGGCATATATGGAGCACACATACCATTTGTTAATTCAATCATGCGGTAAAGCAAGCGAACAATACTCACCTTGTGCTCTCTAAGTAGCAGGAGCGGTGGTGGAACATGACTGCAGCATCCAGGAAGATTAATGTGGTGGTTGCTCCACTGCTATTCAGGAGAGGAATCATATGAACAAGTCTGAGACGAGTATTTCTTCTTGGAAATAGGTTTCCCTCTTCCCGTCACATGCCCCGTGTCAGTGATTTGATTCCATTTTGCGATAAATGGTGGTGAGCAAACCTCCCTGCCTCCGCCACTGCGAGGGGAATTGCCCGAATGTCTCTGACTCCCTGATTCAGGGCTTAGGGCTGCGCACAACCTTGACTTTCCTAACTTAAAGAAAGGAAGTACTGGTGGTATTTATATCCGAGATTATCAACTGCTGTCAGTTTGGTGTCTTTGGTTTGGTTTGGGGTGGTTTTTTTTTAGGAGAACCTGTGTTTGCAAAGGCTGGGGACATCTGCCTGGATAGACACAGCCTCAGAGGTAGCTCTCACAATGAATGAGACCCTCGGGTTGAGAGCTGTGTTTTAGCAGTAATCCTGAATGAAGTTCTTGTGTTAAGTGAGACAGCACTTTAAGACAACAAATTGGATTAAATGGAATGGGATTAAGGAGCACAGCGGCTTTGGTAGGGATTGCCATGTGGCTGACAAGCTGCTCGTGTTGTGTTTGCAGGGAACTGAAGCGGTTGTTGTCTTCACAAAGCTCCACCACCCAAAGGGGTGCCAAGAGCTGGAGGTTTCCCAGTGGTGTGGGAAACTCTTCCCATAGCACCCAGGAGAAGCCCTTTGTGTGCTTCCTGAGGTTTTAGGGACTGGACTAGGAGAACACGTGGAGAGTGGGTAGATGTTCCTAAGCCACCATGGTCTTTGTTCATCTCAACCCAGTCTTTGAGGGGCTTCTTCAAGCCCCGGAGCTACCCACCGTGTGGCCAGGTTGGAAACTGGGCATGGTGTGAAGCTGTCGTGACTCTGGTCCTTGCCTGGCCACCCGAGCTGCAGGTCCCTGAGCCGCCTGGGGACACCCCGGCTGGCAGAGCTGCTGGTGGCTTTGCTGCTCCCTCTCCCTCAGAACAGCTCATGTGTTGAAAACCATCTTTTTGAGCAATTTTGCTTGCTAACGTCAGCTAGCCCATGCAGCAGTCTTTGGGAGCTCTAAGCAAGTGAGTGTGAAATAAATAAATAATCCTGAAGATGGATGGGATTTCAGATTTATTAGTTTTTTCCTCTTGCCAGCTCCCAGGTCAGCAGAAGTAACTTGGAGTTAGCATTTCTGCCTTCTCTGCTGCTGCACAGTGTGTCTCTCAACCAAGCTCAAATATTTGACCCTCAGCGTGTCCTAAAGGTGTGAAGAGGGAGATGATGCAGCTTAACAGAAAGTGGAACAAGAGTGAGAAATTCTAGGGCCGTGTGTCTACTGGAGAGATTTATTTTTGACTGCAGAGGAATTCGGCCACTCTGCAGAGTGGTGGCTGGGTGCTTACCTGGGGGGGGAAAGGAAAGGGAATCGCTGCGGTAGCAATTCACTCACTGTGTAGCTTATAAAGGGAGTTTGATATCATAAGTAACAGAAAAAGAACACTTGGCTTATCACGAGTTAGCGAAAGACCTCCCAAATTTTATTTTGTGCATAAGGAGGTGATTCATCGTGATTTCTGAGACACCTGCTGATAGTGAGTGGGGCAAAACTGAGTGCTGTGCTAAGGTGCACTGCACAGGCACCGCTGGCTTCCCTGTTGTCACTGTCTGCCCTCCGCTCCAGCTGTGTGGTTACGAGGAACATCAGGGTGCTAAATTCGGATTGCTTGTTTGTAAATGTATAGAATAATAGGTATTTGCAAGGAAAGCAAGGTTTTGCTCATGGGCTCCTCCTGAATCTAAACTTAGATTTAATAAACAAAATATTTGAGCACTGTTGTTTTGAAATAGTTTACATTTCTACTTTTGCAGTAAAAGTCATCTGCGTGCCATCAGTTTTGCAAATCCCTATCTTCACATCTGCTCAATATCCCTTGAAAATAACCCTGTTTATTTAAAAAATTGGATGCGTGTGCATGCATTTGTCACAGCAAAAGGACACTTCATTTGTCATGCAGAAGCTGCCTGTTGTTTTTGTTAAGGGGGTTTCAGAAAGCTGGTGCTTCCGTGGGTTTCTATTGTATATTTTTGCTGCTGTTTGGGTCAAAATAACAATATTTATTGTCATGCTATTTGTAGAGTTTATCAAATATTTGCCAGGGTTGCAGGAAAACTTGTAGCTGAGTTAGAGTCATCAAGTGAAAGCATCCTTGGGGAGCTCAGGTGGCTTCGGGAGGTTGTGTGGTTTGTGGTGCCTGGTGGAGCTGGACTTTCTGGTGGTCGACCACTGGTACTCCCTGTAGCTATGGCTGCTCAGCACATGCACTCACCTAGTCATTGTCCATAAGTTCTTCTGTTCCCACGTCTCCTTCTGCCTCCTTCCAACTTTTCCTTCCGTTTAGTGCCCGCATGGTAACATCTCACCTCGGTGTCTTCTAGTCTCCCTCTAATTAGGCTCAGACTTCATCTCAGAGTTCATCTCATTAGGCTCGGGGGAGTAATTATTATTATTAAGGTTATGGAAGCCTTCCTGCATGGGTTGCCCGACCCCTTCCCCCTTTACATCTGAGCAGCATCTTTCCTTTTGTCCTCCATGGAAAGATCAGATCATTCAAGAACTTCATTTAATTTAGCGTGTCAGATTGTGTTAATGGTGCTTTCTCTTGTGGGTGACTGTGGGAATCTATTTTGTGCCTCTGCACTAAACGAAGTGTTTAATCCAACGTAGATTCCTAAGAAAAGTAGTTAATCCAACTCCCAGGTGAGCATCTGCTGGGCAGTATTTTTGCCTGACTGCTGGCAGGCTTCCTGCGCCAAGGAACAAACAGAGCAGAGCAAACTTAGCATTTAGAAATAACTAAGTTAAAGCTTTTAAATCGGTCTCTAACTTTCATTGTAGAGAAAATTACTTCAGTTTCTCAATGAGCTTTCTTCCTCTTGTGACAAAAGCCACCCAGTTGTTGGTATGCGATGCCTTGAGGTTGCACTTATGCCTCGAGCTGTGTTTTATAGACTGTGCCTCCCTGTCTAAGCTGGGATCTGGTTTTTATTCCCAGATACATGTGAATGTTTTCTTCAGTTTCTTATAGAGCATTGGCCTTACTTGTTTTAAATGAAAGGGCCAGACCCAGTGCAACGGATTTTTAATCTTTGACTTCAGATAGCAGTGAAATGTGACTTGTTTTGTTTATTGGAAAACCACGTCCTTCAAGTCCAGGGCTCATACACTCATCTGAAAGTCCAGCTGTTGGCAAATGACAGATCTTCAGTAGTCCCCGTGCCTTCAGCTCCAACTGGGGAGATCCCCCAGGACACACCAACTGTCAAGAACAAAAAAAACCCAAATCTGCTGAGATGTATCATTTGTGACAGCTTATAACAGAATCACATGGGGTTGGAAGGGACCTCTGGGGATCATCAAATGCAACCCCCTGCCAAAGCAGGTCCACCCACAGCAGGTCCCACAGGACCGTGTCCAGGCAGGTTTGGAATGTCTCCAGAGAAGGAGACTCCACCACCTCTCTGGGCAGCCTCTGCCAGGGCTCTGCCACCCTCACAGGAAAGAAGTTCCTCCTTATGTCGAGATGGAACTTCTTATGCTCAAGTTTGTGCCCATTCCCTCTTGTCCTGTCCCTGGGCACCACTGAAAACAAACTGGCTCCATCCTCTTAACACCCACCTTTGAAGTATTTATAGGGGTTGATCAGATCCCTCCTCAGCCTTCTCTTCTCTGGACTTAAAAAGACCCAAGTCCCTCAGCCTTTCCTCAGCAGAGAGATTCTCCAGGCCCCTCATCATCTCTGTAGCCCTCTGCTGTCCCCTCTCCAGCAGTTCCCTGTCCTTCTGGAACTGGGGTAGCCAGTTCAGAGGCATTTGCCTCGCTTGCTTATTGTCATCCCTTTTTTCTGAGGACACCGAGACATGAAGAAATGTGTGTGTCTTTGTGGTCAGTGATTTCACCCAATTTAATGTGCAGCTGTGGGTAGTTGGGGAGTTTTAGGGTATCCTTGGAGTTTGGTCTGGATTATCTGCCGTGACAATCCCCCAGCACAGACCTCTTGAAAGCAGGGACTTTATAAATGTTAGCCTTTAACTTTGTGTCTTCATTTCAGCCTTTCTGAAGGGGAGCTGGTGGGAGTTTCCTGCCCTCGGTGGTTTTGGCATTATTATATATATTATTGTAGAGTTATTTGAAGTGTCTGAATGAAGGGCATACAGAGATGTGTACAGTTACTTTTCTTGGGCAAATATGCTTGAAATACAGGCTGGAGTATCTCGCGCTAGAGATACTTGCACAAAGACTTGAAGCCTTGCTTCAGGATAAAAACCTTAAAAATATGTCTAAGTTCAGGCATGTGGTTAAGTGCATACCGGCATCTAAGCAGTTTCAGGGCATTTTGATTTGTTTCCAATGCTTTTTATTACCGTCATTCCATCAGGACTAAAGTATTAAGGCTTATTTCTCGTTCATAGGATGGTACTAATGTGTTGCTTCAACACAATGTCCCCCAAGCTGGCCCGATGACGTTAGTAAATGGAAAATCAGCTTTCTAGGAGCTGGTGGTGTGCTCTCTGCAGATGGCAGCGTGTCCTTGGCTGGTGGGACGTTCTCATGTTCGTGCTGCCCTGCCCCGTTGAGCTCTTCCCACAGTAATTACATCCCTGCAGTGAACTCCCTTGACCTGCCCTGTCTGCTCTTACCGCTTGAATTTTGCTGTACTTGGCAGCCCTGGTGTCTTATTAACCGGGCTTGAAGGGTTGCAGCTGCCTCTTTGGACAGACAGAGCCCATCTGGTAACCTCTGCCCGTCCTCCCCATCTCACTCAGCCGCCTTTGGTCACTGTCAGACTGGGCTTGGACTTCATCCCGGTCACCTCTCCAGGACGTCACACTTCCTAGAGGCTCCCACAGGCTTTTTGGAGGTAGTAAGTCTGTAGGAAAGAGGATTTCTCAAAGTTCAGAAGCTCCAGAAACTTGGAAAAAATGCGGTGTCATCGTGTCACTTCTTCAGGACTTCAGGCTTCTTGCATGAAGCATGGAGGGAGGGAGTATTAAGAAGGGAGAGGATGCTGATTGAAGTGAAACTTCCATATAGTGTAAAATAATGTAACATAGAAGTTCTTTTCTATGTCTAGTTTGCTTCTCATTGAGGTTGTCACTCAAAACAAGTGGGTACTTCATCCTTGCTTTGTGTCATGAGTCAAAGCTCATGCAGATGGTTGCTCAAGCTCCATTATTTCTTCTTGTTTCTTTTTATAAGTTTTTTCTAATGGGGCCAGCTTTGGGCTAATGACAGATTTGCCTCGCTTCTTAGTCCTTGTGTCTTCTTCTCTCCTCCTGCCTTGCGTTTCTCCCATTCTCCCGTAGAAAAAATCGCCCTTTCCCACGTAAAACCTCCCTTTTCTTCCAAAGCTCTCATCGAAACTCATTTTTGTGAAGTAGGAAGTAGTAAAAAAGGGTTTATGCTCAGAGTTTCCACTGGGTTGTGTGCGTTGCTTTGTCAAGGCTGGTTGAACAGCTAAGCCCTCCTTCTGAAACGAGAATTTTCCGATGGGCTGCAGCTCCCTGTCCCTTTGTTCCAAGGATTGCGTGGTCATAGGAAAAACTGAATGGAGGTACAGTAGTGCTGTGATGGGCTCCGTGTGGATCAAACGGGGCCAGAATATAAGGAGCTGCACAAATATCTTTCATAGCACGGAAATATGCGATGGGTTTGGGTGATAGGTTTTCCAAATGGAAAAAGATGTCGTGTATTTTTAAAGTGGAGCAGGAAAGCAAAAGGCCTGATGGTCTGGGTGACCTGAAGGGAATCCCTTCTGTGTGGAGAGGGACCTCTCCACGGCTTCTGCCCTCTGCAGATGGTGCTGAGAAGAATCCTGAGTGAGGAAAAACTGGAAGTGGGGCTTGATCTGCTTAAATAATACTACTCTGCTCTGGTGAGACCCCACCTGGAGCACTGCGTCCCGCTCTGGGGCCACCAACATTAGAAGGACGTAGACCTGTTGGAGTGGGGCCAGAGGAGGCCCCACTCCTGGGGGAGGGCTGGAGCCCCTCTGCTGTGAGGACAGGCTGAGAGAGTTGGGGAGGTTCAGCCTGGAGAAGAGAAGGCTCCGGGGAGACCTTGGAGCCCCTTCCAGTCCCTCAAGGGGCTCCAGGGAAGCTGGGGAGGGACTCTGGATGAGGGAGGGGAGCCCTAGGAGGAGGGGGAAGGGTTTGACACTGAAAGGGGGGAGATTTAGGTTAGAGATTGCGAAGAACTTGTTTGGTGTGAGGGTGGTGAGAGCCTGGCCCAGGTTGCCCAGAGAAGCTGTGGCTGCCCCATCCCTGGAGGGGTTCAAGGCCAGGTTGGAGGGGGCTTGGAGCCACCTGGGCTGGTGGGAGGTGTCCCTGCCCAGGGCAGGGGGGTTGGAACCCAATGATCTTTAAGGTCCCTTCCAACCTCAACCATCGTACGATTCTAAATACAAAAGATGAAGGATGTTGCACACCCCCATGCCGTGGTCCTTGTCTGTATGGTGATACCCCAAAAAGCCCAGCTCCTGCCGTGGCATCAGCAGGGGGTTACAGACCTCTTAGGCCTTGGAGTATGAATCAGGACCAAGGAAATCCTTTCTGGGAAAAGACATCACGGGCAAATTTGAGAGGTTTTTTTCGCCTCCTCTCCAGTAGCCTTCTGCAGGCGTGAAGAGGGAAAAGAGCAAGAACTGAGACTCTAGCGAGGTGTTTGAAGTCAGTTTTCCCCCCTCATGGCTTTGATCACAGGAACTCCTTGCTTAAAACGGAGGCTTGTGATTCCTGACAGAAGACGGGGCTGCTGGAGCCGGCGTGGTTCCCTCAGGCCCAGCCGGGGTCTCTGCAGCGCTGCCGTCCTGCGGCCGCCGGAGCTGGTCGAGGGCTCTGAACACAACACTGCACAAGTTTTACAAAGTTTTTTTCAAGGGGCTTGACGGTCTCCTATATAAGCCATCCAAAGATTAAAGGCTTTAAGTTCCTTCTTCGTTTATGCCACGGTGCAAGTGATGCTTGATCAGAAAAAAAAGGGGGGGAAAATCCCTTTTCTGCTTCCTTAATAACAGCTTAAAAAAAGATGTCAGTTTTAATAGTGTTTGTAGTTGGTTTTGATTGAGAAATGAGAATTTTCTTACTTAGCAGTGGGTCCATTTGAAGACTAATGTATTTATGAATTTTTCAACATTGTTAGCCAGGTAAAATATGTCTGAACACATTTGTGCCTTTGGCTTCAGAGTAGTCCGTTGAGCAGCACTAGCAAATTCAAGATTTAAACTGTGTGTAAACCTACCAGGTAATAGTTATGTATCCGTCTTAAACCTGGGGAACTGTCCCAGCCTGGTTTTATTAAGATCTCTGGATTTGTTGTGAAGATCCTGGGATTGGTTAAGTTTTGCACATTTTAAGACAAGTGTTACATCGCCACAAATGTGTTTCCTGGACCTCTGTCCAGGAGGGAACTTCACATCCCTTGCTTTATCAGAAAATAAGGTATTTAAAGCACAAAACCTAGTGAGCAATTTTATCTTGTGCTTTGATTGTCCTTGGATCCCAGTTCTCCCACCCCGTTCCAGTAAAGCTCTGGTGCCTGCTGGCTTCCAGGTCTCCCCTCGGGTGCTGGCTGTGGACACGTGCACGTGTATATATATATATATGTATATATGCATTTATGAATATTTCATATAGAGAAAAACAGTGCAGCAGTTAAACTTGAAAATACCCTTTATTAGTTTTTTGGTTTATTTTCAAATATTTTTCATGTGGCCATTTTTTAAGGCAAGGAAGCCTGTGTAAAGGGGATATATTTTAAGTCCAGGCCGTCTGGAGGTGTCCTGTCTTAAAAGGCAGAATGACTGTGTTCTTATCATCCAGCTTTGCTTACTCCTCATTGGGCTGGTGGAGGAGCTCGCGAGAAAGTGGTTACGCTATGAAAGGGATGCTTGTTTATGGCTATGAATGTGGGAGAATAAACATCTCTCCTGCGTGGATTTGGACAGGTTCGAGTTTATATTCCAGCAGTGCGTCCCTGTAGAACAGTTGCGGTTTTACAGCCCTTCTTGAGCTAATCTTCACGGAAAATAAATTTTGCTAAGCGGCTGCTTTGCCTGTCTGTCGTGTACACCTATAGTAGCGCTTCTGTGGTACGGGTGCTCTGCAGAAGGGGGAACAAGTAAAGTAAGTTGCCCTGTTTCTGTATAATCCAACAAAAACATTACTCCTTCATTTCGCCCTTGGAATATCACTCAGTTTGCTCTTGATCCCAGATTTTTTCGGACTGTGCAGAGCCCGGGAGGAGCAGGAGTGAGGACGCTTCACAGTCCCCGTCGGGGGCAGCAGTGGGCCTGATGGCTTTGGTGGCCTCATCCCGGCACTTCCTTTTCTTAAATAACCTGTTTCATGAATAGCAACACGGTGAAATTCTGTGTTTATTCTGAAGTATTGCTGCGCAGTAAATAAACTTGTGCTGGCGTTTGTTATTTGGTGGCCTGTGGCTGGAAAATGAGGTTGGTCCGAGACTTGAGCTGGAAGAAGCTCCATTAAGCTCTCAGGGTTTAGCATCCCAAACAGACTTCCAGTAACTGGCAGTCAAAAGCAGTGCTGAAGGGTGCTGTAGGATGTGTCCTTGGATAGTCTTCCCTGGCTGACAGCATAAAAACTTCTGCTTTCCAAGACAGAGAGCAGGACTTCCAGGGAGACATTCCCTGGAGGGGTTCAAGGCCAGGTTGAATGGGGCTTGGAGCAACCTGGTCTGGTGGGAGGTGTCCCTGCCCAGGGCATGGGGGTTGGAACCCAGTGATCTTTATGGTCCCTTCCAACCCAAACCATTCTGTGATTCCCCCCGTGGGGGAGGCAGCAAGCAAATGACCCATCTGCTGCAGGAGGCTTGGGCTGCTGTCACCTAGGGCACTGCCCTTGGGGTCCATCCTCCAGGTTTTAGCACTTTGGTGGATCAGAAGGAACCCAGAGCCTGACTTGACTTTCAGCTCTTTTGCAAATGTGATTTTCCTTGCTTCTCTTCAGTTTAGGGTCTCAGAGCAGGCTTTTCAGACCAGCAGAGGGACACGCCCATTCCTGCTAATGAGAAATGTTTTGATGAGGTCTCGGATGAAGGTCCCTTAGGCTTCCAGAGAGAAGAGATGCTCTGCCAGAGCAGAAGCACTCGTGCTAGGCTGACTCGGGTCCTGCCACACTCCCCTTGAAATCATTGTCACAGCAAGTGGTTGTAGAACGTTAGGAGACCATCGCCCAAGCTGACATTGTCCCTCAGTAGGTTCCTCTCCATCATCTGCCCTGCAGGACCTTCTGGAAATTGTCTTGTGTCACAGATACCTTTCAGTCAGTACCCCTACGCAGAGAGGTTACACTGTCCCATGGCAACCTTGTGTTGGGAATCACTTGCCTACTCTGTGGTGTCTTCATTCCACAGGAGCAAATCAATTCCTTGCCCCACAGACTAGTTTGGGAGCAGCCATCCTCAAATAGCAGAAATGACCAACAAAGCACTTTTTTTGGCAGTTTTGATGATAAAGTCTAATAGGTATCTAAAATAGGTCAAAATGATACTTTAGCCTCTGGGTTTCATCTCACTTTGTAATTCTGGTCCCTTGGAGCAGTTGGTCTCTGAATTATTTTTCCTGACCCAGAGCTTCGTTCTTCAGCCTGAGAGCCAAGGTTGTCTGAGGTTTGTCCCCCTCTTCTGATGGTATTGGACTTTAAAAATGAGCTCCTGAAGTAAAATAGGCTTAGAAATACCCTATGTTATTGGCCTGCTGCCTCCAGACTCTTCTGTTTCCTCTCTCTGGAGCTTATTTCTTCAGCCCAGAGAAAACTCAGAACATAGATGGGATGGAAACTACAGATTTCTCATGGGACATATAGAGAAATGACATATATCGTCAGGCTGTTGCTTTCCTTCAGCTCCCTCTGGAAGGTGACCTGGATGGAGGGATTTTAGGGATGGTGCTCTACAAGGTGCTGGCGTTCCTGTGCTTTTTTTCTCGGGGAGTCTCTCCCGCAGATGGATCCTGACAGAATGGAATCAGGTTGGGATGCACAAGGGAACAGTTTCCAGCAGATTGCTCTTAAAGGCACCAACACCATCAGGTTTTGAGGTGTCCTTGGCCTTCTGCCCAATCCAACTGTTCCTCCTGTGTCTGTGTCTTCTGCAAGAATGCGGTGGTTTTATAAGCACCACTATCAAATACAGCTCTTTCTGGGGAAGGATCTTATTGTTTGAAGACCTTCCTGGGGTGGTACTGAAGGATTCTGTTTCCAGGATGGGTTATTTCCATCCTTGTACTGCACAAGGAGCTGGGTGGTACAACCAGCAGTGCAGCCGATGGACAGTAGAGGGAAGAAAATAAGAGATTAGAGACTAAGACTGCTTGTGAAACAGCTTTTGGGGAAAAAAAATAAGGGAAATAGAAAAAAACCCTTGTGAATACATAAGGCTTCCTTTATTGCAGTAAATCAGTTCCTTTGATTTACAGTTACAGCTGTGCTTACACTCTTTACATTGGTCTTATAAGATTTTTTTAAATATCCACAAAAATTGTAATAAATATCTGTTAAAATATTTTGAGGGAGTTGCTGAGCCCCTCTCTGTCAGGGGCCAGTCTCAATAAGAACTGAACCCCCCCAGGACCTGCTGGCACCTCAGAGGGGGACAACCTTATTTCTTCAGGCGTTGCTCTGTTTAGAAACGCCTGGAGCCTGGGAGAGGACGTGCCTTTGTCATGGCTTGGAGAGTCACCCAGTCCCAACTGTGAGGAGGGTTCTGGGACCAGCAGTCCCTTTAGAGGTGGAGGCAGAAACGAGATTTTTCTTGGTTGGTTGCAGAGAGCTTATTTTGAGGGAAAAGGCCGCCGTTGGGTGTTTCTGTAGGTTTGGGAGGAAGTTTCCAGAGATCCTTTGTGGTCTTCTCCCTTGGACTGCACCCGTTCAAAAAAGGGGGAGGTAGTTTAGCTTTTTTCGGAATGGACTCGTAGGAAGCATTTGTAGACACTTTTTGGTAGCTGAAAGTGAAGTTTTGATATTTGTCTTTAAACAAGGTCTCTATTCTGTATTATAGTTTGAGTGGCAGCAGGTTATTAAATAATGGAAAGCGAGGATGGGAATAGGATCAATCCCATTTTTGACAGTCCTGCATAATTCCGCACCCTTCTGTCAAGGAGAGGGATGACTGGCACCAGAAGTGTTCACTGCTCTGTCTTTGAGACAACACTTCACCGGTATTGATTATTTCCTAGATTTTTCTGCATGTTTTTTGCTGTAGCAGCAGCACTGAACATAATGTCCTGCCTGAAAGTGAGTGTTTGAAGGAAGCGAACGTAACGCTGTTCTGTGTTTCAAAAGAAAGGAAGAAACACAGGTTGGAAACCAGAAAAACAGCCCCAACTGGAACTGACAGAAAGGTGTAATTGTTGACTGGCCTCTGAATAATATTTCATCTGATGGTGGAAAGCTGAAATTCCAGAATGACCATCTGCATAAGGAACCGGCCAACCTTTGTGCCCCAAGAAAGAGTTCCTGGGAAGCAAAGGGCTGGGATGGGCTGTACCTGGAGCTGGAGATGCAGCTCCTGCCTTGATGGCTGGGTTTTTGGAAGCTTTAACACCACATGGATGGGTCAAGTGCCGGGGAGCCAGAGGAGCAGGGTCAGGGAGGGGCTGCTGGTCTCTGGTGATGTGTTGGGGCTTGGAAGGAGGAAAGGAGATGAGGTTGGTTCAGACTGGCATCTGAGCAACATGAAGTGGTGGAACCCAGGTTGCGTATGAACTCCTTAGAAGAGGAGGACCTCGCTTTGGGGGCTTCCTAGGGGTGTCCAGCAGGAATAACCCCAAAGTGCTTGGTTTGGGAACTGAAGAAGTGCCCCAAGTTTGCCAAAATGTGCAAACATAGCCAGAAGTGGAAAATAGGGTACTAAGAAGTCTAACTAAGACCATTTCTAGTCTCTTTTTTTCTGTCTTTCTAGAGTGGAGAGAATATTTGAAGGTTCATTAAGACACTTCACAGTCTGCTGTGAGTTAGGCTGAGGTGAGAAGAACAGAGGGTTTGGATACAGAGGTATTTAATCAGGTCTTCTTCTCTAGAACAGGGATGTAGGAGCAGGCATCCGTAGAAAGGCTGCATGAAAAAGCTCCAGCTCTTCCTAAAATGAAAAGATCTCAGCTTGGATTCCCACAACTTCTAGACTTGTATTTATAGCTTACTTCTGATTTTTGAAAAATTATTCCTTAGGACCAAGTGTGGGTTTACATGTAATTCATACGTTTTAAGCAATACATTTAGGTCCTTGGATACCATTTCCAGGACAGCGGAACCAGCCGCTGGTGACGGGGTGCTGCTTGGTGTGTCTGTTTTGGGGCTGCTGTTGAATCACACCTTTTGCTCTTGGCTATGCGTTTTCACTAAACAGTGCTTTTAAAGCAGTTTGACAAATAATTTCCTTTCTGGATTTTTGCTTTCTGTTACCAGAGTAGCATATGCTTCTTAAATTTTTTCATTCCTGGAGGCTCCCAGCTAGCAGTTTATAAAATAGCCCAAGCTTATTAAAATTACTAAGTACACCCCCCTTTTTTTTTTTTTTTATAGTTTGAGTAATAAAAACCAGATTGTGTAACTTGTGTGGACCCTTGATAACACACACAGAGTGCACATGAATCAGGCTCTCATTCACGCGCTGCCTTCACGTATCGCATGCGGTAAAGCCTGTGTCTCGGTAAAAGAAGGTAAATAGATACTGAAATAGTCAATGTTCTCAAAACCTAACCCTTGCAGCCTCTCTCAAAGTTCTTATTGACGGCGGAGTTTGTGCTGAACTTGAAACTGCGTTTTGCAGGGAGGAGGTACAGAAGCCATATTCAGTAATGGCTTTTTTGATGTCCCCTGTTTATTCAGCGCGGTGCTTAACTTCTATCTGGAATCTGACCTCGGAGCCGCCCGGTCTGAGGTTTGCGAAGGGGGCAAGAAACCAGAGCGGACAGAAAACAGCGGCGGGGTTATTGAGAAAAAAGGGGAGAATGGGGAAAAAGACAAGATAGGTGTGTGTGTTGTAGGAACTCATCACCCACCTACCCGTTCTTACCTTTTTCGGAGGCTCAGGCTGCAAATCCCATCATCGATCACCAATTCTGGCTCTGAAAAAGCTGTGGAAATAGCAGTGAGCCAGTTGGACCTCCCGGCCTCGTGTTTCCTCGGGAGTTTCTTGACATGATGGATAAAGCCATGGCACTGTTGTTCCTTTCAATGGGGCAAAATACTTGCTTTTGCTTCCATTTTAAACTGATATTTAGTTTTCACAGAGTACTTCTGCAACTTGGCTGATAACCTTGATAAAATTAAATTAACTTGGATAAAATTAAATTTGATAAAATTAAATTGACTTTTTCTTAAAAGCGGCAAGGATGCAACAGTAAATTAACTTCCTAACCTCGCAGAAATCACACTGTCATTTGACTTTCTTGTTTTACACCTTACTAAATCCCTAATGTGTAAGACTCCTTTGCCTTTGAGAGATTTTACCATGGCTTTTTTTTTTTTTTTGCACAAAGATGTAGAACCAATTTAAAATAATGAGTTTGATGTAGATATTGCTAGCTTTGGCATTTCAGCACTTTGGCATGGTGCTTCCTGGATTTTGATCAACAGAATATTTACATTCCGAGTAAAATACATCCGTTTTCTGTGTCTTCTCTAACTTGTATCTGAGGAGATGACTGTTTTTCAGCCTTAGGTTTGATTGAATTTTCTATTATCACAGAATCATAGAATGGTTTGGGTTGGAAGGGACCTTAAAGATCATCGAGTTCCAACCCCCTGCCCTGGGCAGGGACACCTCCCACCAGCCCAGGTTGCTCCAAGCCCCCTCCAACCTGGCCTTGAACCCCTCCAGGGATGGGGCAGCCACAGCTTCTCTGGTTGTTACCTCAGGTCTTTTGAGCCAGGGACATCTTTGCTGTCCACACTGGTGGCTTGTCCCTGGCATTAATCCCTGTGTGGAGAAGGGCCGGTGGGTGCTCCCTAAGGCTGATTTGTGTGCTCTTTGCAACCCAAAGTAGCAAACTCTGTGAGTTAATACTTGTGGAAATGGAGTTTATTAAGGTTGAGCCAAGCTGTCCAGTGTCTCACTGTTTCCCAGGAGCCTATGAGTTACCACACTTGATGGTCCAGAACTGTATAATTAGTTGTCGTGACACTTCATGAAAACGACTTCAAGTGTCACCTTCTCCATCGTCTGGATGGTGAGATGTCCATGTTTTGGGATTCTCTTCATCCACTCTGTAGTTTTGGAGTATTCAGCACTTGATGGGAAGTTTTTCCTTCTTTGAAGGCTATCGAATGTCCTTGCTTTTTGTTTTCCTTTCCACTTTTTGGGGGAAGCTGCGACTCTGGTGTCATCCCATGACTCCAGGAGTTGAGAAAACACCAGATTTACTGCAGGAGCTGCCAACCCTGTGGATATAAAATTTGCCCGTGGCAAAGTGCCCCTTACTGTGCCCCCAGTTCAGGCTTCTGTCACAGAAGCGGGTTTTGCCGTGGCCCGTTCCCCTTCACCGTGAAATAATGACCGGCACAGAGCTCCTGTCGTTGCCACAGAGGCAAAACTGGGGCTGGGTAAATATTTCTGCAGAGATGGGCTGGGCTCGGGGCGACACTGGGCTGCACCGAGCCTGTTCCATGCATACTTCTCAGTTTTTTAATAACCGATATTTTAAAACCACAATTCCTGCTTTAAGGACAAAGCTTTTTGCCTGCCAGCTTTGCGCCGTTAAAATGAATGTGTGTAGGTTTTCCAAGAACAAAAAATAGAGACACATTTTTCCACATAAAAATCAAAGTTTGTTTCTTCTTTTCGCTTCCCTATAACTCTTAAGGGGTTCCATTGATTTTTCTTAGACTTTCTGAAAGGGGAAAAAAGAAACCCAGCGTTTGGATTAAAACCAAGCATGAGAAATTTCAGCATAAAGGAATTTTCTTGTGTGTGTTTATAGAGAAGGGAGGCTAAAAAGCTCAGTTTCAGTCCTGCGCGACGACCCAGTAACGTGTTGCCATTTTCTTTTCTTCTGTGCAGATTCAGCAGGATATCGGTGTGTTTGGTGGCTTTTCTGATTGTCTTTTGCTCCTCAAAGCAGTGCATCACTTTCCAATCTGAATTGATATTTAATTCTCTAATCCCTGTTTTTATTCGTGATCCCTTCCTCATACTCTGAGTTCTTGTTTTCCTGCTCCGTCGCAGGACGGTTGGTTGCGCGTGGCTTTTGGCTGGGTGACCTTCCCAGCAGAGTGTCAGATTAGATTAGTAACCTCCTGATGATATTTTTATCATTTAGGTTACACTGAGTGTTCTAGATGTGTTTAAAATGAAGACCATGTTCGTATTTAAAATGAGTTTATTAGCCACAGGAGGAACTCTCCTTAGTTAAGGAAATGAGTGTATTGTTTCTGGTCAGCTTGCCATTCGGTATTTTAGTATATCTTAGTTTCTTATTCCTAAACTGTGTCCGTGGTTTGGAAGAGGATAGTAAACATTTTCATCCTGTTTCTGAATCTTCATCCTGGTATTCACTTGAACAAATAGTATTTTTCTTTTTTTTGTTTTAAAAATCTGGTGTTAGGTGATTAGTCGCAAGCTTCCGCTGCGTGACTAATTCCTCTGGCTGTGAAACCTGAGCAGCTTGTGCTCTCTGAGAATTTCATTTGATCCAAAATTGGGTTGAATGTTTTTAAATAAAAGCTATCTTGCTCCTATTTAATAAGAAAAGCCTTGCGCTTATTTAATAAGAAAAATCTTAACAGTGCTCTTTGCTGTCTGTGTTGAATACCCTTCAAGAACTGAGGTTGAAGTGACTCGGGAGCTCTTGTGTTAATTCTGAGATGCGTTGCCAGGGTTCTGCAGCAGATAAAACGTGATAGAACATGGGTTTTATATCACATCCATCTTCCAAAGAGGCAGAGTGAGCAGTCGGGTTCCTGCTTGCTGCACTAGAAATAACTCGGGGCATCTGCCCTGAGCTCCGGAACCCCCCGAGGGTCCCTGGGGCTGGAGACCTCTCCCTCAGGAGAAGGACCTTCATGGGCAAAGCCCCGCTCTCCTCTGCAGGCACCCGGCAACCCCATCGATAACATCTGGTTCTCAAGACGTGCAGAGCGCTGCCGTAGCACTTTTTTCCAGCATTCTTCTAATGTGTAGTATTTTTTTGTGTGCCAAGTATGTCGAGGCCATAAATACTTTAACAAGCAGAAGATGTGCAGCAAGAGAAGTATGTCTTTTTGGCCGGTTCTTCCCCTTCCCTGCCAGCCCTGCGAGACGGACCTGGGTCCCCCTTCCCTGATGGACCTTGGCCAGCCTCCGAGGGATGTGCCACCCACTCTGGGGACAGCCCGGCCACCACCAGGGCTGGGAGCCCTCCTTGGGTCCTCCTGGGTTTGCATATTCCTTCTGAGATGGCTTTAAGGGTCTACCTTGGTCTGCTCATAGCTTCAACGTGATGGCAACATGTTTGGATTGGTGGTGTCAATATCTGGGTATGTCGTTCTTCTGCTGGAGGATCAAAGGCAGGAGGGACAGGGAGCATCCTCACACCATCCATGGTGTCACACACACACTTAATTCAGGCTCTTCCTCCTCCTTCAGGTTCACCCGAGGTTTCCCGCAGCAGAGTCTCAGGCGTCAGATTTTATGAAATAATTAATTTAATTGGAAGGTCTAGCAGCAAGGAGAGTCCAGGCTGGTGCCTCCAAAGAGAGGGACCTCAAGCAAGGGAATCCCTGGGCAACAATTCTCTTGTGATCCCCCTCATGCGCCGTCCACGTGGCTCTGAGTCCAATGGTGATTTTTGGTCTGGGGTCTTCTATCATCTCATTGGGTTCTTTCCCTGTGTCCAGGCAGGCTCTTCTCTGGTTGATTTGCAGTTTACATCAAGGGTTGGAGCCTCCATATCTCCTGGTTTACGTTCCTTGTGCTCCTGCACTCACTGGCAGATCCTGGGGAACCGAAGAGTCCTGAGTTTGGGAGGAACATGTCCAAACCATCGGTGTGACACCAAACACTGCTGAAAGACCAAACCCAGCATGAACCCACTGCTGGGAAAACACTGAGAAGAACGACGTTCTCCTGGCCTAAAGGCTTCAGCAAATCCAGCTACTCATGCCAAGTAAAGCCAAGCAAAATCACACCAAATTATAATCCTGAGTAATTAATTTTACTTAAAACTTACTTTTTTATGCTAAACAATTAATATCCCTCACCAGATGAGCCTTCTTGGCCAGTGTCACAGAGCGAGGCTGGGTGTCCATCCTGCAGGCCTTCAACCTTCCTCCGTGTGGTTCCAGGTCTTTGCTTAGCCTTTTAATCATCTGCCACCTTCATTAGTTTGAGCCCACTCAAACCGTGGAAGAGGGTTCATGCTGGTTCCTGTTTCTCCATGAGCACAGGAGCAGTCAGGAGTGGTGTCACGGATTCACGGATTTGACAGAGTTGGAAGGGACCTCTAAAGATCATCTAGTCCAACTCCTCTGCTAAGCAGGATTGCCCAGAGCACATCACTCAGGACTGCATCCAGGCGGGTCTTGAAGATCTCCA
>VXAK01008718.1:0-42056 GCA_013399435.1 Arenaria interpres
TTACACCGGGGATGCCGAGCGCCACAAGCTGCGCCCAGGTGAGAGGGTGCAAGGTGCTGCCTCCTCCCCCTGCCCAAAATGCTGCGTAACCCGGGATTTGAGGTGCAAGGGGGCAGGCGTACAGGACAGTTGGTGAAAAAGCACGTGCTCTCCACAGTGCCCGTGAGCCCGCTCATGGTCGAATGTCACCACCAGCCCCTGCACTCCTCCCCTGGTAAAACACTGCCCTTGCCTCAGCTTCCCCGTCAATAAATGGTAGTACTCAATGGCTCAAAGTCCAGATGGAGAGCAGTCACAAGTGGTGTCCCTCAAGGGTCCGTGCTGGGACCGATACCGTTTAACGTTTTTATCAATGATATAGGCAGGGGGATTAAAGGCACTGTCAGCAAGTTTGCAGATGACACCAAGCTGTGTGGTGTTGTCGATACACCAGAGGGATGTAATGTCATCCAGAAGGACCTGGACAGGCTGGAGAGGTGGGCCCAGGTGAACCTCATGAGGTTCAACAAGAGCAAATGCAAAGTTCCTGCACCTGGGCCGGAACAATCCTCACCATCAGCACAGACTGGGGGGTGAGGTATTAGAAAGCAGCCCTGAGGAAAGGGACTTGGGGGTGCTGGTGGACGAGAAGCTGGACATGAGCAGGTAGTGCGCAGTTGCAGCCCAGAAGGCCAACCCCATCCTGGGCTCATCAAAAGATGCACTGCTAGCAGGTCCAGAGAGGTGATTCTTCCACTTTACTCTGCTTTGGTGAGACCTCACCTGGAGTATTGTGTGCAGGTCTGGAGCCCTCAATATNTGGAGCACTGGAACAGGTTGCCCAGGGAGGTGGTTGAGGCCCCTTCCCTGGAGATATTCAAGGTGAGGCCCGACGAGGCCCTGGGCAACCTGGTCTAGTTGGGGGTGTCCCTGCTGACTGCGGGGGGGTCGGACTAGATGACCTTTGGAGGTCCCTTCCGGCCTGGACAATTCTATGATTCTATGAAATGACTATAAGAAGCCTCACAGAGACATCATAACTAAGCAACGGCCACAGAGTACTTGGTAAATACTTGGAAAGAAAATGCTTTACATTTGCCTTTTCAGATTTTGGGAAGTGAGGCGGTTATTAATAACAAAGAAGCTCCGTGAAAATTCACTCCATTTCACTTGATAAGATGGGGATAAGAGTGTCTCCACAAACAGGTGATAAAATAGGGGTAAGGGTGTCTCCACAAACAGGGAAGTTAACTGAAATTGCCGGAGTGAGATAGCCAAAAGAATAGGGGAGTTAATTGAAACTGCAGGACTGAGATAACCGAAAAATCGGGGAATTAACTGAAAATGCAAAAGTTAGACAATTATAAAACTGCAAAAGTTAAACTTTGATGTAATAGGCGGATTGGGAAGTCTGTACCTTCCAAGTACCTCAGCCAATGGGGAAAGGAAGAGGGTTCCGTGCGGCCAGGGAATTAGGATAAAATGGAGGCTGCGTCCTCCGGCAAATGGAGAGACCCCACAGGGGAATGGACTCTCCCTTTATTCGCACAAAGTCTTTGCAGGACTCCTCTGTCTCCTTTGTGAACATCCACCTCCGGCTACGGGATTCTCTGCACACACTGAAGAGTACCTGACATACAGCGTATCGGACTCGGTCCAGTAGTCATTGGCAGAATGATACCAGCTGGGCACCCCTCAGCTCTGAGGCTGTATTTAATATTTTAGAGCCTTCTATTTTGTGAAATTATTTTAACTTTAGCCATGTTATACGGAGTTTACCTTTTTTATATGGAAACAAACTCCAGCACAGATACAGTCATGTTCACATCAACATGGGGAACTGAGTTTGAACCTCTCTGCTCGTTCGCTTCCAAAACCAAATGGTCTTTAATGCCTGAATTAACAGAGATGTGCTCCAACTGGCAGTAGCAGGTCACTTGTCCTTCCCTCGGGTAACTCATCTCATAGATGAGCAATAGATAGGCAAAATTTAAGGAGAGATTCAGCACAGAGTGATTTTAACCTTTACCTAGGAAACTCTGCTGGGATTATGGAGGTCAACAGCTATTGTTCATGTTTCAAAACCATCTTTGAAATCCCCCAAAAGAGTTGCTCTAGGCTTGAATCCAGCATCTTTGGTTCCTTAGCATGGAAATAATTAACTAATTGGTGCAGAACCAGCTTCAATTGTCATTGCATATAGTAAGATTAAATCACCTACAGGCAATGTTACAAGTCTTGATTTTGCGTTCTTCCTGGCTTCGTTAAAACAAGGAAGAAACAGGTTGGCAAGGGATGATTTCTCAGCATGAACTGACTGTTTTAGACCCTTTGCAAGAAGAGAAAATATCCCTATTGATACATTTTGCCCTGCACACTGTTTGCAGCTCTGCAGTGGGGTTCCCGGCACCAATTCATAATATGAGGTATTTACAAGCAGTGTGTATAAAACAGAGCCATCATTCACAATGAAACTCCTAAGTCTTGGAGTCCTTGAAAAAAAAAAAAGGCAAAGAGACCTCAAATTTAGTGCGTCAGTGAAACTCATGGCTGTTGGGCAACACCAATATGTTGCACCAGCAACATAACAGTGAGAAGAAACAAAATCTCTGCTCAGTCTCACTGTAACCCAGATTTCTCAGTCAGGTACAAAAGACAAATTCCCTTTGGACAGAAGAGTGGTACATGTACATTTAACATCCCAGTGTTATGTGAAACACTGATGTTTTCTCCTTTCCTTCATTGTTGGCAGGGGTTTTTCTTGCCCCAGGCTTCAGGTCTCCATCTCCTTCCCCAGGCTACCAAAATCATGGAATCACGGAGTTGTCAGAGTTGGAAGGGACCTCTAGAGACCATCCAGCCCAACTCCCCTGCCAAAGCAGGGTTGCCCAGAGCACATCACTCAGGACGGCATCCAGGTGGGGCTTGAAGATCTCCAGAGAAGGGGACTCCACACCCTCCCTGGGCAGCCTCTTCCAGGGCTCTGCCACCCTCACCCCAAAGAAGTTCTTCCTCAGATTGGAGTGGAACTTCCCATGTTCCAGCTTGTGCCCGTTGCCCCTCGTCCTGTCACTGGGAACCACNTTAAATTCTTACTTCCCTTTGGAAAAGCATCTCTGCAGAACTGCCCCACATGATTGGAGTGTCCCACAGTACTTCCAGAGCTATTTTAATTTATGGGGAGCAGAACCCATCACCAGTAACAATGCATTTGTGTCAGAAACAGAACTGAACTGGAACTGTGAGCTGGACATACTTAGGAGATGCAAATTGGTAAGAAGGTCTTCCAGCGTGCACTCACTCACCCCAGGAGCTGAGCCAGGTGGGGGACAGTGGCAGTGCCTGGTGTCAATGCAAACACAGACTCGCACAAAAAGTTTTAAAAAAATCCCATGGATCCAGGACTAAAATCGCAAGTGATAAAAAATGCATTTCTACAATGAGAATGTAAATGATCCGTTCAGCAAGTGGTGAGCCAGAATTAGGACTAAGCAGTTGGCCATCAATAGACTGAGGGTGGGAACTACTTCTTTGCGACAGAACTAAAGGAGGACCTCCAACTGATCATTTACTGAGCAGACTGGAAAGCACAAATAAGCATAGCATTGCCTGGATCTCCAAAGGGTGAGACACGTACAGGACAGAGATGGTGGCATCGACTGCAGGAGACTGCAGTGTTGGAGGAGAGTTTTCCTGTGATCATAAATATAAAGCAAGATTAAAAGCAGTAAGTGGAATTTGCTTCCCTTCAGAGCACTGTCCGTGAGAACCCTCCTTCTGCCGCAGGATGTTACTGAAATGATTACAGATCTTAAGGTGTTTTTGTGGGGTGGCAATGTGTATGGCACAGCCACAAGCCAAGTGGGCTTATCAGCGTTTGCCTGTTAAGTAGCTCTGCTGGAGATAATGACCCATGTGTGTAGGATGTGTGAGACAAGGACTAGGTAAAATAAAGTTACCTGGTTGCTTTCAGCCCATACTAACCTCCCCCCAAGGGAAACCTCTGGCCAAGTGAACACAGAAGTAGGGTATTGCCATTTGCCTCGTTTCTTTCTGTCCCTCCAACCCCAGGAGGGATTGCTGGATGAGGTGCAGACTGCAGCTCTGCAAAGGACATGGGCACCTTGCTGTGGTGTGTGGGCCACCAGGGTTGAGCTGCTTACAGGGACACGAGACACATCAGGACTAGCTCTCCAGCTCTACCTTGATTCATTCCAAAGCTCCTCCCACTTCCACAGAGACCCAGGCTGCCTGTGCACTGCTGATGATCTCTGATGAGGTCAGAGTTAGCAACACGGAAGGCTTTTTAGGTAAATATACTTGAATTGACATAACAGTCCATAGGGACTCAGAAGCATCCGCTGTTCTACCATGGGAAGGATCACACGTGGCCCTAAACTTCAGCGCTGTCCTTTAACAATCCGGCTGGAGGGCAGGGTGGAAACCAGCATGGATTTCAAAGGATATTTAATGGTAACAAATTCAAAGATAGAGCTGAAAGCATTGCCAGCTCTGCTCTAAGTGCAGTGACTTTGAAGACACTTTGGACTGATTATGTTTTTCAGAACAGCGCTCTGCATCACTCCACGTCAAGGCATCGCGGGACACATTGAGGGCAGCGCCAGATCTGCAGCGTGGTGCTGTAAGATCCTGACATTTAGCACTTTAGGAGAACAATAGCATTAAGGGAGATCATTGGGTTTTTCTTCTAAGCTCATTTGTTCTTAACACTAGCAACAAAAATAGAGGGGGTGCTATTTTAAAAGTTGCATTCACGTGTCTGGAAGCTCTAAGAAGCGATGAGGAATTTTTGCCTGAGTGCTCCAAGCCAAGGGCAACCAGCAATGACACTGGGGTGAGATGGTCAATAGCAGAGGGACGGGCCAGATCCTGGCTCTACTCTCATCCCATCCTTCCCACCTTGCTGCACTCATTCTTGCAGAACATATTTTCTGGGCTGCAGAATCACCCTGAGGCAGGAAAAGGCCATGAGTTGGGAGATGCTGGCAGCTATTTCAGGTCCATCGCTATTCATGGTCTGGGTGGTACATAGATAGCTCTGCCCTTGCTGTCTTCTGTCCCCGGTCTTTGGTGTTTTCTCTTAGGAGATTAATTACTTCTTTTCTCAGGTCTTTAGACCACAAAAGGAATCAATAAGCTGGTTTTAAAAAAAAGGCAATATGGTCTTAAACTGGTACAATTTAAGTCTGGAGCTGAATACTCCTACCAAAAGAAATCCCGTGTCCCAGCATGTCACATAGTGTTCCAGCTCCCCTGAAATTTCATTTAGAAGTCTTGAAATGCCTGAATTTAGGAAGGTTTTTTAAAATCACCAGTCATTTGGGTTGTTCGCAGGACAAGAAGTGTGTTTTGAGATATCTTGCCGGGCTTCTGCTCTGCAGCCTCTGTTTCGCTTTCCACTCAGCGGATCTGGTTTTCACCCCCATTTTTGCTTAAAGTGTGAGATTATCATAAGGTCTTTGGCAACAACCGTGCGACATGAGTCAAATAAGCCCATGAAAGAATCAGATGAGACACTCTTGGCACTTCCTGCCCTCCTTGGGAATGAGGTGGCCTTTCTTTGAATCCTAGTGAATGAGCTACCTTGGGGGAAGTTCTCAGATTTGGTGCTGCTGTTAAGGAACGGTTTTCTGGTTGGGTTATTGAACTGCTGATGTGCAGCCCCTCAGCGAACCTGGCACAGATCCTCTTCACCCGCCATCCCAGAGGTGGCTGGCACTTCTGCAGTGCCATTTGAGCTGAGTGACTACCGCAGGCAACAGCACGTCTAACAAGTAAGAATTAATTCTGATTTACTCCTGGTTCTTCAGCAGTGTATAATTCCTCTTCATTCTTTAATGTTATTTTCGAACTGTGAGGATCATAGAAATGAAGGCTCTATTCCTGCCATTGACCTAGAAAAGTCTTTTGATTCCTTCCAGTGGAAGGAATTTTTTCAGTTGCTGGGAACTTAAAATCGGGTGTTCCTCTCCTCCGGGGGAGGTAGTTGGTACATCTTCATTCCTCCTTTAAGATTTGATCAGTAAAGCTGATGAAACCTTAAAACTCTGGCTGAATGGCATTCCCCCATTAGAACAGGCTTTTATGGCCCTTGCAGCCTACTCCCATTTTCAAGCCTGCTGCTTTTAAGCCTATGCTGCTAAATTTGTCTCTGTTATAGCATTAATGGTGCTGCAGCTGGCATTATTAATTCCATTTCATTAAACGGTCTTCCTAATAGACTGGAAGACAAAAGAGAGGACAGTCCTGAGACCACAGTGTGTCTGGGCCTCAGGAGATCTATGTTCAGTCCTTGTGTCTGCCACAGGCTTCCTATGTGACCTTGGGAATTATCTCTCTTAGGTCTCTGGGTCTGCTTGGTCTATTTAAATTTGGGGCATCTTCTGCTTTTTAAGCTTTATTCCTGCAGCCCCAGCACAACATCTGCTGCTCCAGCAAAGGAGCCTCATTCATTTTTGCAATATGACTTGCAGACTGGTATTACTGGCTGTCATTCTTGGACCAGTGGAGATCAAGCAAGATTATAAAGATGAACTGGGATTGCATTGCTCTCGGAAATCCTGCCAGGAGCTGTGCAAGGATGCTGGGGGACAGAGGAGCCTCCTCTTTGGCCAAGCATGCCCAGAAGAGATGAAGAAGACACACTTTTAGGGAATTCTCAAAGCAATGGCTGGCTGTCAGTGCCTGAGCTGAGGAAAAGAGGCTTGGACGTCCCTGGGTGTGCCATACGCCACCAGGGATCCTGTTCCTGCCTGGGCAAGGTCCTTGTGCTGGGATCAGCGGAGGTGGCCCTGGAGCAGCTCTTCTCACTGGATCTCCCTCGGTGATGCTGGCAGGCACAGACCCCCCAGCTGCTTTGCTGGGAGGAGGAGGCAGGAGGAGGCAGAAAGAAGAGCATGAGCAGGGACCGCGCTGGTGCAAGGATGCAGGTCCACAGTGCGGTGGCATACAGAGAGCACTGTACCCCAGGCAGGCAGCCCTGCTGCGAGCCCCAGAAAAGTGCCACACCACCAGAAGCACTAAGACAGGGCCTGCCTGGTTAAGTCCTGCTCTCTTCTCCAGGAGAGGAGATGCACATCCAGATCTCAGGCTGAGGCAGCTCTGGCGCAGCCCCCAGGGATGATTTCACTGAATTTCACTGAATTTTTAGAGTTGGAAGGGACCATAGAGATCATCTAGTCCAACTCCCCTGCTGAAGCAGGATTGCCTAGAGCATGTTAGAGCATGTTACTCAGGAGCACCCACAAAAATGCCCGAAGCCTTGCTTCCAGCTTCCAGCCCCTCCCTCCTACCCTACTGGGATCAGGCCCAAGTTTTGAAGCTCCAGGTGCTGATTGGGATGCTCTGTCCAAGTGCAAAATGCAACTACAAATTGTGGAAACATGACTGCAAATTAAACCGACAGCCTGTGAGCGGACACTCAGAAGACTGAGACTTCTTTTGCAGCAGTGCCACAAGCCCCCAGTGCAGGCTGTGATTCTGATGGGCAGCAGGGGTTCTTGAATGGGCTCTGGTTTGCGGTGTTTCCGCTGCCTCCTCTGCTCTTGTATCCAGTGCTCCTCCTGCCGGCCCAAACCAGGCCGGGGGGAGAACGTGCAGAGCGCCTTACCAGGTCCCTTTCCCCAGCTCCCATTCGGAAAAAAAAAAAAAAAAAAGTCATTTTCTTTGGGGAAAGGAGTCACTGAGTAGGCCTTGAGCTGCTCACCCCTCTGCGTTGTGCTGGAGAGCTGCTTCGAGCATCTCGGCGTGGACATCTTTGCATCCCCCACCACTGCCCCCCCTGCGCGGGGAGGCTGGGAGGATACATGCGTTAGCGGTGGAGGGGTGCAGATGCTGTGGCCGTGCATGCACCAGCTCAACCAACACACAGCTGCTATGGCAAACCCAGCTTTCACCGGAAAACAGCAACAGATCATTAATATGCTGCTGGGTGCAGCAACCACAGCTGCCTGCTCCAGGGATGCCAGACACCCGGCTACCAAAATGCTCTTTGCAAAGGGAGGGATGGCACTCACTGAGACACAGCTCTAGGTCGTTCTCAAGCCGGGAAGTCGGCTGTTAATATGGAAAAGATCTTGGCCGAGGTTGCAGAGGAATGGGGGTGGGTCAGGGGGAGGAGGTTAGAAAGCAGCCGCTCTGGTCCTGAGCAAATGCAACCCTGCAGTGCTCGCAGAGGTGATGGAGGACACAGAGAGTGTGGCTGCTCACTGCCGCAATGCTAATGGTGCTGGGTGGGGTGAAGGGCTGCTGACTGAGGAGTGCGTTAATACTGTCCAAGGAGGGGGAAAAAAAAGGAAAAATGAAGATAATAAAACACTGGTGTGTAAGACAGGAATGTCAGTGCAAGACTGTGGGAGGGGGAAAGGAAAGAGAATATGAGCAGGGCTCTGGTGAGAGCCAGTATGAGCACTGGCTAGAGAAACTCTTTCGACAGTGAAGCAGCACTCTGCTTTTTAAATGTTGTTACGGGCCTCTAGAGCAATTAGAAGAATTAGATCAGGAAGTGATGTGCCAGAAGTGTTGCCCGGAAAGTGGTCGGAGTTGTGTTTGCTGGGGAAACGAGGAGGGAAAATGGTTTTATGGGCATTTAGGACATCGGCTGGAAGAAGAGCTACATAGAAAAGCAGTGATGGTTTGAGTACTGGGGTAGCTGGCCCTGCCCTGGCACATCCCCTCACACGGGGCAGAGAGAAGAAGAAAGGATGGATCATATGTATATAACTTATGGAAGATACCACAAGCAAGTTCAAGTAACCTTCCAGCATCAAATCAGCAAAATATGCATTGAAAATCCACACCCTGGAGCCAGCTCATTAGGAACTTAGTATCAGTCATCCCTAAAACTAGGTATCTTATGCATACAGATGCAAAATAGGAAAAAGAGAAGGAAAAAAAAATGCAGAACCCAGATAAACCCACTGAAGTTGTGGAAATGGATTTCTCTCTGAAAAACAGGTTCTATCTCCAAGTGCTTGAATATCACGTATCCTTGCTCCCCCTCTCTGCGCACAGTGAGAAAGTCCTGATTTGGATGCTGACGTCGAGTATCTGAGAAAAGACAATTTCGTTTCCCATTCTCAAGGCCAGATGATGACAAGCAAAATTATCTCACATTAGGAAAAACAAACTAAAAGGGCTAAGGAGTTCAGATTTCCCTGATGATATTGTTAAACACCATAAACCGCATTTTCCTGATTGCTTCTGCAAAGGAACGGGAGCCTTCTACTCTGGGATGAACATGAATCTATAATATGAATATATATATGCAAAATGGAATTATTTTGACATCTTTATAATTTAATAAGCAGCATGAAAGTTCACTGGGCAAAACGGAACAAGGGGAAATGTTTAATGGATAGCACTTGGATATGGTAGAAGTAGCAGTAATTTCAGAATAACAGTGTAGATTTGCAGAGACACAGAAATAGCTGTTATCCCAGAGCACTGCACGTGAACGATGTGAGATGGAAGGACAGCATCCTACATTTTCTGCATGAACAGTGAATTCCCTTGCAACAGGTTTGGCTTTTGCAGAAACTGGGGAATTCCAAAGAGAATAGTAAAATAGGTCTGGGCAAGCATTGCAAAAGGCCTGCTGGGATTTTTTAACTGCTCTCCCTAGGTGTTTCACTCCTTGCAAGCAATTAAGGAGATGGGGCTTTGCTGAAACTCCCTGACTAAGAGGTACCACCAAATATCCCTTCGTACTGTATCAGATACCTCATTCTTAATAAAAACATCCAGGGACCAAAAGCACAATATCCCTGTGTCCCATCTAAGGCTCTTGCATTTCACATGCCAGATACTTAAAACTAATTTCTTGCAAATGAATCAGAGATAAAACATAATGGCATGACATTTATTTCAAATTATGATGAACTCAAGAAAACCACAAGCTTTCTATATGCAAACAAAACAAACCCCAAACCAAAATGCTGTATTTTGTTTTGGATGAACCTCATCTTTCACAGACACGGTAGAGGTGATCAGCTGTTGCTGAATGCCAGGCAGGTCCCCGAGTCCTGCTGGTCCTCAGCACCTTCAGCTCTGGGTTTCGGAAACTTCTGAGTACCCCCGGCTTGAAACCGAGAGACATCAGGCCTCTCTGGATTAGGATGTCTAGCACTGGGGGCCAGAAAAGATTGTACTTCATTTTGGAAACAGCAGCTCTCACCTTTTCCAAAACACTAGGTTTTTGTCTGTGCTTTTTTTTCTCCTTTTTTCCTCAGGTCGTTTGACATTTAAAGTGATCAAAGTTTCCTGTGAACCACAGCTTCTAAGTTTCAGATAAATATAGCCACGCTCCTCTGCATTTGTTTGTTTTTCTCAGGTTGCAAAGCTGCAGATGAGACCTATTTATTTTGGAGCAGGGAGAGCTGCTGCTTGTGACCATGTGCTTGAGCAACCAGGGAGGAGCACAGCCCTGCATGTGGGGTGCAGCTCCGCACCTTTCGCAACATGGGGTCCGATCACAGAATCACAGAATCCTCATGGTTGGAAGGGACCTTTGAGATCATTGAGTCCAACCATACATACACACACGAAAAAAAAAAAAGAACAACAAAAACCCAACCAAACAATCATCTCAGGCACTAGAGCATGCCCTTAAGTGCCACATCTACATGTTACTTAAATCCCTCCAGGGATGGTGACTCCACCACCTCCCTGGGCAGGCCGTTCCAGTGCCTGACCACCCTCTCAGGAAAGTCATTCTTCCCAAGATCTAATCTAAACATCCCCTGCCCCAATTTCAGACCATTTCCTCTGCTCCTGTCGTTATTCCCTTGGGAGAAGAGGCCAACCCCCACCTCTCTACACCCTCCTTTCAGGGAGTTGTAGAGGGTGATGAGGTCTCCCCTCAGCCTCCTCTTCTCCAAACTAAACATGCCCAGTTCCCTCAGCCTCTCCTCGTGTGACTTGTTCTCCAGACCCCTCACCAGCTTGGTGGCTCTCGTCTGGACACGCTCCAGCAGCTCCATGTCCTTCTTGTAGTGAGGGGCCCAGAACCGACCACAGCCCTCGAGGTGAGGCCTCACCAGTGCCCAGTCCAGAGGCACCATCACTGCCCTGCTCCTGCTGGCCACGCTGGTCCTGACACAGGCCAGGATGCTGGTGGCCTTCTTGGCCACCTGGGCACACTGCTGGCTTGTGTTCAGCTGGCTGTTCACCAACACCCCCAGGTCCTTTTCTGCTAGGCAGCTCCAGCCACTCTGCCCCCAGCCTGGAGCGTTGCCTGGGGTTGTGATCCTGCTGGGGCAACTCAGAGCAAACTGAGCAGCAGCCCCTGTGCCGCCTGAGGAGCCAGAGCCACCGCGGAGCAGGCAGAAAGCAAAAGGAGGCGAGATGCATGGAGACAGGCTGCTTAAAGGGGAGCACAGAGGGGATGGTGGAGGTGGCCGTGGCTGAGCGTTGTGACATGCCTGGCCCACATTGACACACAGGGTGACAACCCTGAGCCCTTGGAGACATAGTGAAGCTCGGTGGGCTCCAGGGCGTGGATAAAACCACACACAAGTGCAGGAAGATCCTGGTTCCCCCTCCCTTGCCCACCCACGCACACCTCCTCAGCCCAGTCCAAGTTATTTTGGCTTCCCCATTAGCTGGAAAGTAAATGTGGCAATTACTTTGCACATCTGAAGTGTCAGAACCCTTTGGCACATTTCCCTGAAGCTAAATAATTAATGAAGGGCTCTGATTAGTGTGAAACTTGTGGAATCATCAGACATCATGGAGTGACATTTATTTTTACCTCTCAACGCCTGAGATGGGGCTTTGTTAAGAGGCCAAGGATGGATGGGTTTCCCAGCCACCGAAACGGGAGGCTGTCCTGCAGCCCAAAGGTCTTTGCTTGGGGTTTATTTTGGAAAAGAAGGTTTCTGCCCTGCATTGTGCTTAGGCTGCCACCGACAGAAGCAGTCTTCAAAATTTTAACACTATGCAAGCGATGGAGGATAAAATAGACTTCTTTTCCACGCAGGAAAGACACGCTGCGTGAGTAGCACCCAGCAACTCATGCACCTCAGTGCCTCGTTAAGAGGCCACATCTAAGATGCTTTTTTCCCTCTCACCAACAAACAGGGGTCAAGTAGAAGATACCAGGTGTGCAGCTGCCAGGAGTGAGGCTTAGGTCCTGCAAACCAGACCACCACGGCAGGACCTGGCTCCTGCAGAAGGACCGTGCCCCGTGGAGTTATGCCTGTGGTGGTGGGTGTCCAGTTGGCCTCCAGTGGCAGAGCGAGCTGGAGGTGAGAGCCATTCCAGCCAGAGACTGCTGCCTGAGAGGTGCAGGAAGAGCTAGTGTCTGGTGCTCAAGGTCCATGTTCTCCTGCAAATAATCTGGTTTTTTTACCATGACCCAGTGAGGAGAGAGGCTGCCTAGCGGATACGTGGAGCTATTACATTAGCAAATTTGGTGTCTTTGGGGTCCCAGAGGGCATGGTCGCCACCTCTCCAGGGACATGAAGGTAAAGCAAATGGGATTGTATTAAAGCTGAACTCCCCTGACCCCAGATCATCGAATGGTTAGAGTTGGAAGGGACCTTAAAGATCACCGAGTCCCAACCCTGCCCTGGGCAGGGACACCTCCCACCAGACCAGGTTGCTCAAAGCCCCATAGCCTGGCCTTAAACATCTCCGAGGATGGGGCAGCCACAACTTCCCTGGGCAACCTGTTCCAGTGTCTCACCACCCTCACAGGAAAGAATATCTTCCTAATATCTAATCTACCCCTTGTCCTGTCAATACACTTCCTGACAGAGGCCCTCTCCGACTCTCCTGTAGGCTCCCTTCAGATATTGGTAGGCAGATGCCACAGCCACAATGACACCAGCTCCAAACCCCACTGTCCCTGCCCTGCCTCCTGCATTTCACCTCTGAGCACCAAAGGGGCACTTTCACACGCTCAGGGGGGATGCTTTCAACCCCCACAGCAACACCGGTCGGCACCTTGAAAAGTTGCCTCTCCCTAAAGGGATCTTCTCCTCACCCAGAGCTTTGTACAAAGAGGAGGTGAAGCGGTCTTTGCAAGGAAAAGCAAACATTTTGGAAATCATGTACTTACGCCTGGTTTTGCCTCATCCAACACGTGTTTCCATAGAAGCACAGGAGGGAACGGGCAGCCTGCGGCTGCAAATCACTATCATCTCTCTAGCTACCTCACTGCCTGCTCCCGAGTCTGAAGAGACAAATGGATCATTAAAAATAAAACAAAACTGAAATTAAAAAAAAAAGAAAAAAAAGAAAATCTCTTTTGATAGTAGATAGCCGATATTTAGTGCTCCAATGCTGTTTTTAGGGGCAAGGGTCCAGGTGCATTACAGCTGAATGAAACTGAACTTGGGCTCATTCTCAGAGGAAAAGGAGCGTGCACTGAATAAAATGATTTCGGTTCTTTTGTTGATCATGTTGGTGTAGTGATTGTGTGGCAGTGTCGCACACAAAGGAGTTATATAAATAGATTAAAAAGATGTTTTCAGCATGGTTTGGAGGAGTGTATTGCAGAGGGCGACCAAAACAAGGGTGGTTTAGGAAATACAGATTGTTTAGGAAAATGAAAGGTTTATCTGTTGATCCAAACTCGGTTCAGATCTCAGGAGTGAGTATTCTGAAGTCAGTCTGTCTATCAGTCAGTTGCTCTTATCAACATGTCCTTTGAGCAGAAACCTATTTTGGACTATAACTATAAAGTTATTCTGGCTTTAAACTTGCATCTTGAGGCATCACCGCGTTCAAACAAAACACGCAGCTGCTAACAGCTTGCAAGCGTGTTGCAAATGCATCTTCTTGCTGCTGAGCCAGGCACATTTCACTGGGAGTAATTACCATATATCCCCAGGTAAGAGCTGCCTCTTACCCAAAATATTGCACTGGGCAACTGGGATGCAGCAGCTCCATGCAGATGCTCTGGAGTGACCGAGTGGGATCCACCCTGTCGTCCCGTACCAGCTCCCAGCGAGGACAGGGCTGATGTGTGTGCGGCCATTATGTGAGCAAATGTCCTTCCGACATTTATCCCCCCTCAGCAAAATATATGTATCTGTTTTACAGCAGCCTGCCTTTTCCCAATAGGCAGCAGAATTTCTCAACGGTAGATTTTTTTTTTTCTTACTTAACTACCCAGCAAGAAAAATTAGGCACACTTACATAAACTGCCAATTGCAAAATACTGTTGCGGAGTCTAGTGAGTTAAAAATCCTGAGGTTTTTGTGACTGTGAGAGTTCCTCCTGACAGCTCTGTGTAATCGATTTGGAGCTGTTCTCTATGGCCACCTGAACACTGAATTTCTGATCACTACCATATTAGATACCAATACCTAGGATCTGATGAGAGCTTTATGTGCATCTGTTGCTTCAGTTTAGTAGAGAGCTTTTGGGGGAGAACAGCAAAAATTGAAAGAATGGGTCAAATCAACTTGAGTTTGTTAGATGCTGCATCCAAACAGGGACATACATGAAAATAAATCTATTGGGGAAAATGAATAGATTGAGCTCGGACCAGGACTGACCCTGTTCTAGAGCCTGCAAAGGTCCCAGTTAAATCCATACCAGCAAATCCCAGTGAGCACATGGCAGTGTCACCGAGGGTATCATTCTAGCCTGTGAAATTCATTGCTAAAAGGGGAGTTCAAGCCAGGAGGACTAGGCAGGGCAGGGCCCTGCAGACACCTTTATGCACAGGCTGGAGGTGCATTCATACTCCTGCAGCGAGTAGGGAAGCACGGGTTTTGTTTTCATCTCTGGTTAGCGCTTGCTTGCTTTCTTCATCCCATCAACAGGAAATGCCTGGTGGTACTGATTGGTACCATGAACTGTGATAACTGAAGACTTCTTCCTTTTTTAAAAATACGGACATCAAATCGTGACAGTGATTTGTGACGTGTTTCTACCTATGCCATTAATGAGCGAGCCATTGAGTGTCCACTGGGCCCAATGGCCTGAAGGTGAAAGGCTCCTGTATCCCATTCCCTACCCTGAGCCCACGAGGACAAGGTTCTGCAAGTTTTACGAACACGTAACTCAGCAAAGGAAGAACAGTGGATCTAAATTCTTGGACCAAGTGGGAATGAACTGGAAGGTGAGAGGAAAACTAGTGCGGATGGGTCTGGAGGATATCAAAAAAGCATTTGCCCCTAGACAGTGCAGGATATTTGTCTGCAGAGTCACAGTCACAGAGTCCTGCCTGGACAGGAAGCACCCAAAATGCATCAGAAATTGGCTGAGGGAAAGGGAGAAAGTTGTCATTAAAATCAAGCAGTGTGGCAAAGAGAGGAGGAAGGAGGAGGCCAGCAAGGCAGCTGAGACTGGATGCATGGGTGTTTACCTTGTGCTGTGTATCAGTGACCTTGAGAGTGATGCCATTATCTAATGATGCCAAATTGTAGGAGGCACAGAACAAATTAATTACAAATGGGAGATTAGGATTACATTCTGATAAGCAGCTCACAGAGTTCAATGCAGAGAAGTTTTAATGAGATTAAGTGACAAAGCCATCACTTAGAAGGAAGCATTAAACAGACTACAGACAAGGAGAAAGAACTGGGGGCGAAGGCAGAGCACTATTAAAACCATCTGTGTTATTAAAAGAAGAGTAAACAAGGCCTGTACCTCTTGGGGAGAAGTGGAGATGATAGTAAGGCATCCTGGCACCACTACTGGGAACTCTTCCCTTGAATGTATCATATGCAGCATCTGAGTCAGGCTCAGAGGGGTATCAACGGGGCACAGCAAAGGAAACCCAGCACACATTTGGGACCAACACGAGAAGCAAAGCATTGGCTGACTTGCTATGAATTACTGCAAGGAAGAGCTCTGAGAGGAGGTCCAGGAGGCCTGAGTTACTGGGCAATGGGTTGGAGCGGGCTGGATGGAGAAGACATTTGCCATCGCCTCTTCAAGAGCAAACACAGCAGGGCTTTTGATAGTTGCAATCAAGGAAAGAAACAGGCCAGTAGTTAATATTTCAGGCTAAGAAGGGCAGCTCTTAAATAATAATAGCTACTGCTAATGATGAATAATTAAAGCAGACCATTTGGTCCTCCAGCCCTTACGTAGTTCCGTTCCTCTAATGTGCAGCAGAATCATCATTTATAGTACGTGGCAGGAGGAATCATGTGCTCGCACGGATTGGCTGTGCTTCATCTCCTACCAAACCCACTGCATCCTTCTCCAGGAGCTGCATTTAAAGCCGAGTTCAAATATACCAGGAACAGAGGCAGCTTTGAATCACACTGATGACAGACCTGCCTCTAGGCAGCCCCATCTTACCATGCAGCAAACACGTGCAAGGGCAGGGATTTGAGATAATGTCCCTTGTTCACACTAGCTACAAGTAATGGGCCAAAACAATTCCTGAAGAGACGGAGAGACTCATCTCATCTTTCAATGGAGGTGGGCAGACTACTGTCTATTTTATAAAGCAAATGTTAGGCACGTGTCCTCATCTCTCCTCTGTGATGGGAAAGGTGCAGTCAGGGTATGTGGGTGTCGTGGTTTCAGCCAAATTTACCAAAACCAGACTGACAGATGGCCTTTCCCCCCTCACTTCCCCCCCACCAAAAGAGAGGAGGGAAGAGATAAGGAGATTTAGAAGTTTAGAATTAACTAAACTACTTTAATGAAGAAATGTAATATTAAAATCCAAAAGAAAATAGTGAAATAGATACAATATATGCAAAACCGTATCAAGCTCCCAGGATGACAGTCCCGTCACCGGCAGGCACTGGGGAAGCCCCAGACTGGACTCAGTGATGGATGGGAACTGGGTTCCAGCTCTGGAGTCAGGAACACACGGATTGGGATCAAAGGCAGATGAACAGAGTTCTCTTTGGACATCGGCCATTGAAGGAAGAGAGTTGACCTGCTGATCCCTCTGCTTTTACACTGAGCATGGGGCAGACGGGATGGAATACCCTGTTGGTCAGGTTGGGTCACCTCTCCTGTCCCCTCCTCCCCACAGGTGTGACCCCTCTACACTTTTCCATTTCTGACCCTCTAACGGGGCAAATAACAGAATTGGCTGATCTTGGTTGTCACAGCAATGAGTATAAGCAAGAGCCTCTCTGCACACCATCCCTTGGCATGGAGCACAAACATTGAGCTTATCGCTCTGCGAACGAGCAGTTTTCTCCACAATATGCCGTTAATTTCAGAGAGTCAAAAGAGGCCTAGTTAAGATGTAGAATTACCGAACAGAAAGTTGGTTCTGTTTTACCTCAACGCAGGACAGCGGGGCTGACTGATGTTGCCAGGAGGGTAGTAACTCACTGGCACAAGAGTTTACCCGTCCTCACTTCTCAAGTGGATCCAATTAGGGAAAAGGTTTGGGAGCAAAGCAAAGCAGACCCTAGCCCTCTTGCCATCCTGCAGCCTCTCCAAGGAAAGGGCCTTTAGTGCATGTTCATGTCTTGGCTAACAGAAGATCCCCATCTTGACTGGGTCTCCAGGCACTACAACTAAAATAAGATCTAAAAAACAATAATCAATGTAGACCTTTCTTTCTCCTTTTGAAATCAGGGAGCAATTTGTACGTGTTAAGAAACGTGTCTAGCACTACAGCCTTTCAAAGTCGTCTGGTATTCCCCTGGCTTCTCTTACAATGCAGATTATTCAAATGTGGACCCCTGGGTGCTCTCTGATACACAATTCCAGTAAATATATACATCCACTCTCTTCCTGGTTTGGTTTGAAATATGCTAAAAGGATGTATATGGATGCCTCAGCATTTTACAGACTCTTCATTTGGTCAGCAAAAGCAAAATCCTGCAGGAGTGACAGCCGAAAGCGTGTTGCATTCTCACCTTTCTGGAAGGAGTGAAACCCCTGCAGTTAAATCTTGTTTAAAAAAACCCACACAAAACCAAAGTGTGTTGCAGAACCTTCTTCAGTGATTTGATTTTTCAAATCTCTTTTCCCTTCAGTGGGGATTACCCAAGACAACGTAATAGAAATGGACTCTCCCCATTTCTTAGGGTCTGTTGCCGGGGAAAGGAGAACTAATTCTGGGAAAACACAAACCTTGGTGGTTTAGGTTGCACATGCTTTGTGCATGCTACTTTGATTGTACCTCATTTTCCTGAGCTCGTGCTGATGATTAGGGATGAGATGATCACTTGGCCCTTATGCCTTGGCCCCACCTGCCCTGACCTGGATGTGAGATCCTGAGGAAACCCAGGCATGGGCTGGGTGGGGGCTGTGGGTCCTTCCAATGAGTGATGGGGACCAGGATCACCAGGGCTCACCACAGCACACCTCAGCAGGGACATCTTTAGAGATGGGTCAGCTAGGAACCCCAACTGTCACAACTGTTTTGCGTCATTTGGTGGAAGTGGATGCGATGGTCTTACCCCCAAGTGTGAGTGGGGCTCAGCTCTGGTAGGAATGGCCCAGGGGCTTGCTTTGCTTTTGGTTCTGGAAATAGGAAAGAGCACTTGACTCTGCAGGAGCCCAAAGAAACTGAGGTATGATACATATCCATGCCTGACTCAAATCCATGAATAGAAACGGCAGATATGAACCCCATCCTTACCCACAGGGCAAAAGCAAAGCTTGCATGTGAATAAATACTGAAAATCTCAGCTGCTAGCATCTCCAAATCAGAGCAACAACACGAACTGAAGCCAAGTGCTCTGAATATTTTCTTCTAGAATACCCAGGAGAGCTTGGCTATATGTAGCAGAGCCATTTACATGGTGTTTGAGGCAACATTTCTAGCCTTAGCAGACGGAGAGGTGCCAGGAAACAACTCTGCTCCTCAGGCAGCACTCAAACCACAGCATAGCCAGGCCCGTGAGTCCATGATTATCACATCGATCTCCTTAGCCTCCCCCCATGTAGCATCAAGCATGGGTTAGATGCCTACTGCTCAACCCAGATACCCCTCTTAGCTACTGCTGTAGGTTGTAGTGCAGTGAATACTGCAAAAGGCAATGTGTCTGCTCAGACTGCCCCTGGGAATAGGGTCAGATCCTATCCATGCTAAAGATGAGGCTTCAGTCCCCTTCCTTCCCTCAAAACACAGTGGCGTAATGCAGAGCAGTTTGATGAGATACTGTTCTCCTGTTTTTACAGGATTTGAAGTGGAGGAAAGGGGCGGGGGGGATACTTGCAGACAACTACCCGAATTGGGCAGGCAAAGGGGCTCTCTCAACTGAAGAAGGAGCACTGGGGGAAGACACAGCAAAACTTGTGATTGACTTTTAACCAGGGGCGCAGGAAGAGAAGAAAGCAAGGAGAAAGCATCTTGAAAAGGGATAAGAGGAGATGATATATTCTCCAGACAGATGTGGCTGACAGGTTAATCTTTCAGACTTCATGGCTCTACACAGCTGCCCCATAAATGTCTCTGGCCCTAAACAGCTGCCTTCTGGGCATTCCCCGCTCTTTGCAATACCTCCCCTCAAAGGGAAGGTCTCCCATCACAAACTGAGCTCATCTGAGTCCACAAGCATCATCAAAATCACACCTGTGTGCATGGCCAAAACATTTCACTCTCTCTTTTACAAAGGGCTTGCACCCAGCAGCAACCAGCACTTAAGGGGTGGTATCTCAGGCCAGACCCTCCGTGAATTCTGTGACACGGGGGCATTTGGCTGACAATCATTTGGCATTTTCTCTCCAGCACCCTCATTTATTTCCCTTTGCAATGTCAGTTTGCCTGGCCAGTTCAATGAATAATTCAGCATCATTAAGCACGTCAGAGTCGCTTTGGCACTTAGTAGTATCACTTCCTTGGCCCTTTTCTCCAATTAAAGTTCATTCCAACATAATCTCCCCTTTATTGCGGCTGGAGGAACAAGATCTACAAGTAGAATTCATATTGCCATAGCTATATGGAAATACAGCTATATATATGGAAATCGCCCCTTTGATAGAAACGGTGTGCTGCTGACCATTCTGACTGATGCATGGTGCCTCGCTGCTCCTGCTTACTGCCACTTCGAATGATGGAGAAACCTGCTATCTTTTTATAGAGATCTACTGGATGTAAGGATCAATAACTAGGCAATAAGGATGATCTCACAAACCAGGATTCAGAAAAACCTGAGGTCATTTCCCAGTTCTGTTGTGTATTCCCAGTGCTACTGCAGTGAAATCAATTCATCACACCCAACAAATCAACTAATCATATGATAAATTAGTCAATCTCGGTCCCTTTTTCACCAGCTTTTCTAGACAAAGGGGCTTTAAGATGGGTGTGCTTGTGTTTCAGCATCCCGTTGGTAAGACAACAGTATCGTCTCCTTTCTTGCTTTGCCTGGAGATGTGGACTGTTTGCCTTTCCCTCACTGCCACCCTGCAGTGCTGGGTAAACTGGGGCCCTCAACATGGGCAGAACCTGCAGCTTCGCTGCTTCTAGTAGTCCTGCCACTGTGGTGGAAGCATCTTTATTTCAGTCCCCCCAAAATGGCACTACTCAGATCCTTTCCCTGCAAGTACGGAGGGCTGCTCTGCTTCTCTGGAATATCAGCCATAACTGCACACAGACAATTTCTGACCCAGTTTGCATGTGCAATTACCACATCTGAGAGCGCCGGGGAGCCGAGTCAGCACATAATATGCAGCTGCAATAACTGTCTGTGCAAATAAAGTGTATAGGTGAGTGCCTGTTTCAGAAGGCAGAATTTCTACTATGGCTTTTATTAAATCCCAGTTATTTTATGACTCCCTTGTCGGAGCAATAAACCTTTCACTTTCAGCTAAGGGCATACATGGGCCTGCTGTTTCGGCAGCAGCAAAACTCCAGCAGCTCCAGCGCAGGCATCTGAGAGGAATAGGGAAGGCAGCCCATTCTCTTGCTTTGGGAAGCAACTTCCACTTCGGAAAAGCTCTTGCACTTAACCTAAGCAAGAAATCATAGCTGTTCCTGTTTCAATGGCACGTTAGCCAACAAGGTAACGTACAGAAATCCTGGCTGTTCATCTCCACTGGCTTTTCTGTAAGCTCTGCTACCCGGCTCCTTGCTCGTTGCCCAGATACAGACCTTGTTTTGTGGATGCTATCAGCATTTAATTAGGGTGTGTGCAGTAACTCCCCCCTGCCGCTGTAAGGAACTGCCTATGTTTCTAAAAGAGCAGAAAAACCTTCTGTACAATGCCTGCCTCTGCCAACAGCGCTCACGGCATGAGCATAGCTCCTAGGTTGCTTTTAAATGAGCCACTGTGAAAACAGTGTCTCCAGGACTGTCAGAGGCCGAATTTTGATCTTACACCACTGTGGATCCCAAGTAACATCAAACAAGGCAGAGGGGTTATACCAGTCGGGCTGTGGGTGGTATCGGACTTTGGAAATCTGCATTTGTTTTTTCCCCTAAATTTTGCAATCTCATTGCGCCTTCTATTCAAAAGAGAAGAAGCAATTAAAGAAATTTACCTTTTGCTCATTTGTATGAAATATGCTGCTCCAACAGTGTTTACATTTATCCAGATGATGTAGCAACACCAAGAGCTGTTTCCCTGGCAAATTATTCTTTAGGATCCAGTTTGAAAGGTGACAGTCCTTGCCGAGACTCCTACTTTACCTGGCAATCTAGATAGTCTAATGCCAAATCCTTAACACAAGCTAAATCTGCTGCCTTGGAAGCCTTCTCTCTCTCTACGACACGGCTTTTTGCAAAGGCAATACTGATCATCTGTGTCCTTTTAGTGCCTCTCAAGTTACCCCAGCTCTAGAGGACTCCTGAGGTCACCTCTCACAGTGGCTTGCGCTTCTAATGAACTGAGTTGTGGATTATTTTCACATGAACTATGAGAAAGCTTGTACATCTTTTCCAGTGATGTTATAGAATTGCAGGAAAGTGCTGGAGGACTGGCAGCACCCAGGTGAACCTTATCAGTGCCCCTGTTACAGAAGACTCCTATGGGGAGCTGTGACGAAGCAAACTCCAACACCAGCTGAAATCTTCGGAAGGGATCACCAATTCCACAGAAAATCACGTGGCTCAAGTTGGGAAAGGGTTTCTCTGAGCAAGTGATACCAAAGGGCTTTCAGTACATAGACCTGTGAATCAAGTTGAAGCTGCAAGGAAGATAAACCCTAAAATAAGGCTTCTGAGAAAGCAAAGAGCCTTTCAGCTAAAAGCAAACTAACTGGCAGGGGTTCTCTCCACAAAATATTCACTGCCTCGTAATGTGGCTTTCAGAACACTCATGCTTTGTGTCTTCTGAGCCCTGAGTAATGAACACTAGGTCCTCGTGAATGGAGAAATGCCTGTTTCAGAAGTATGGGGATCTTTGTATGCCCAATTTTCATTAACGATGGAACCTCCTAGATTCAGAGCACTTGTAAAATCTATCATCACTACCAAAATGACAACCTTTCACTTTCATTGCTAGAGCTGATTTAAGCAATCTTGACATCACCAAATGCCCCCACCACAGGAAGGCTAGCGTCTGGCAGACCTGTGGTGGAAGTAGAAGACTATTGCTATCCAAACTGACCTGTCCTCCTGTAGCATTAATTTTTTCCATACTTGTTTGTATTCCTCAAACACAAAGGAAATGCTACGAAAGCAAAACACCAGAATGACGTCTCCCTCTCACCGTGGGAACTTCACACCATTCCAATGTAACCACCAAGTTGCTGACAGAACCAGAGAGGGAAGAGAGGATATCTGTGATACCTGGACAAAACAGTGAGCAAAATTGCCCAAGTTGGGTAAAGGTCAAGACAGTTAGGAAAAAAAAATGAATGCAGAGGACTAAAACAAAAGGAAGTGGTAATCAAGATTAAGATTAAGAGTCAAAATGACAACACCACCAGACACTGTTTCTTCAGGGAGGAAATCAAGCCCTTTGAACTGTTGGATCATTTAATGACTATTGGTTTCTATACAGCAGCCTCCCAAGGAAAAAAAAGTCCCCTTTTCAGTCAATATTGCTATTATGTCCCAATCAGCAGTGCACTCTCAGAAGCTACAGAAAAACACCAGTACAATCAATACTCACCTCCAGGTTTTAATCTCAACGGATATCTCCTGTCACATGCCCCCCCTTCACTATATTCAAATACGTTAATTTTAATCTCATGTTATCTACCAGGCACAAATAGAAGTACTCAGGGAAGTCCTTATCCTGCTTAATTTCTGAAGAATTAGAGTGTTAAGACATCCTGAAATAGGCAGAGATGTTCAAAAGTTTGTATTTCACCTCTCCTTGAGAACTAGAGATATATTTTGTATCACCAGACCTTAATCATAATTTCAAATCTCCCCTGAAACGAGTCCAAACTCTTCATTTGAATTAATGAAACTGTTGAAAACCCGTAATTCCCAGCTCACAAAGCATTGCAGAGGTTCAGAAGCAGCACTTCCAGCAGATCAGAAAACAAAATATTCCAGAAGTTCCCTGCAAAATACTACATTTATGAGAAAATTGCATTAATGGGCACAATATTTTGTAACTAAAACCAGAATGTTTTATTTTTCCTTTGCCTAATTTGTTTTGTAGTATATGAACTTCCCTAAGCATCTTCCAAGCTAGAAACATGAATTAGTATAGGAAAAGCTCTTGAACATCATTAACAGAAAGGCCTTACAGGTGGTATAACTGTTCCCCTTTGTTCTCTATTGCATTTTTTTCTTGTTTCTGTACACCCAGAATAAAATTCTCTCCTCTTGCATATTCCGTCAGCCACAGAAAAGCTATCAATAGGTGTTAGATTTCTCTGTCAATAACACATCTCTGAGATTTTCTGGGAGTAATCAGGCAAAGGATCACTGTATCTAGGCATCTGGGAAAAACTGGTTACCATCAGACTGGCAATGTCACAGCCTTTACTGAAAGCTGAGTCATTGGTCGCTAACACCAAGAGACACCGAAAGGGACACTGTGTCAATATTCTGGCATCTAAAATGTGCTTAAACTGTGAGCGATTCTGCAAAAATCACTCGTGAGTAGGGTGGTTGTCTCCTTGCAGCCTTCCCAGGAGCAGGACTGGGTCATCCTTGGGTGCTTGGATTGACAGGGCATGGGCATGGATGTGGGCATGGACATGGCCATCATTGTGGGCATGGACATGGCCAGGGGCAGACCAAGCAGCCTGCAGAGAAAAGCTTCACACATTACACATCTTTATTCTTTGGACCTCTCCTCAGAAGGTTCCTGTCTATATACAGACACCCAGCAACTCGCTGCGCTGGGCATAGATGTTGCCATTCATGGCTTTGATCTTTAAACATCTGACATAACTCCATGACCATCAGGCACTTGTATACACGTCAAAAAAGTAGCTTTTTTTTTTTACAGGTCGCAATGTAATCGTGACTTGGCAGAAACATTTTCTAACCGTTATCTTGGGTCATATCTATCAGAAAGGTCTGCATACTTCTGTTTGAGTGCTATGACTTACGACAGCTCTTCAGAGGCAGTTCTTTGCTCTGAAAGGGAAGATACATTGAACTGGAAGGATAAAGCCTATAAATTTTTATAGCTCTCTACTTAACTCACACACAGGTGGTAGAATGGATGGCGGTCCCAAGAGAAGACGTATGATCCTCCTACATTAAGCTATGCCCAATTTTAAAAGCACCTCTGAGCATCCAGCCACTGTTTTTAAGACGCTTTGACACTTATGCATTAAACGTTTGACCTTATCCAAAACGCGGGGAGTAATTTTCATGAGCACAGCCAAAAATCAGGGCAGGAAACAGATGCCAGAGGTGAAATGGTCCAAAATGCTAAGGATGTGGACAACACAGGTTGTGATCTGAAGGGCATGAGATTTATTCAGATATTTCTGAAGGTCATATCAAGGTCATGCTCCGGTATATGTGCACAGTAATAATCATGAGAGGACATCATTGCTTGGTGGTTACTGACCTCAGCCACTGCCCAAGCAAATCATCATTTGGGGAGAGGAGAGAAAATCCTCTGTACTTTGCTTTGCTCTGATCCTGTCCAGGACTCAGGCATCTCCTCTAAGCAACCAGTCCTCACTTTGGAGACCCTGCTACGCTCCCACCAGATGAGGACTCCAGGGAGAACCCCAGAGCCGGCATCTGACCATCTATCAGCTCTCCTTGTCCCCTTTGCAGAGAGGACAGGTGACCCTGTAACCACTCCCGAGGCCAGAAAGTGCAAAATTCACTCCTCTCTTCCTCAAAAAAGGCATCTGGGAAGAGTAGAAGAGAAATCACGTGCAGCATAAACCTGCCGGTGTGCGCACTGCTCATTTCCACCACCACGAACTGCATGGCTCCAGATTTTTCCAGCTTAGCTCTGACTGAGTTATCACAGCTTGACACTTATAACAAGCTGTCATGTGGCAGCTGAATTGCATTAACTAGCCAGAAATGGGGAAGGGAGGCCTTAGCCTGCTGCAAAGGCAGAAATATTTCCAACTGTTTGGCCCACAGTGAAAAAAGGGTAGCTGTGAAGTTCCCTCACCTCCTCGAGAGGAACATGCCCATGAGTTGCTGCTGGGGCAGCTCAGCTGGGATGGGGCCTGACACCCACCTTCTCTCTGGGGTAGATGATTTTGGATGCCTAGTAACAATCTGACTAAATTTCGACTTTTTTCCTCCCACACACAGTACCTTAATTTTACTTCTGAATGCCACACCAGGTTTAAGAGATGCACTTTCTTTAGGTATGGCAGAAATACAGCAGGAGCTCAGCAGCTCCGAAGTAGGTATTAACAGTCACATGGATATGGTTTGTTACATGTAAACAGGTACCTGGGAAATTAACCACGGAGCGACATGGGCCAAATCACACCATCAGTTCTACTCGTCTCCAAAATTTTCCTTCACAGCTTTCCAGTCACAGTGGCTGGAGAACGTGTCTGGGACCCCTCGGTTGTTCTAAAGTTTCTGGGGAGAGACCCCGCAGAATGAGGCCATCTGAATGTGTCTGCAGAGCCTGTGTCTTCACAGCTCCCTGTTTATGTGCTATCATGTGTTCAGAGTCATTTTTTAGATTCCTTGAGCAGAGCAAAAGTGGAATTGCAAAGCACCTGGAAGACCTCTTAGTCTACCAATCTGCTGCAAAACCTCCCAAAATACCAAGAATGTACCATGGGAAGGTGGATCCCTGGTATGAAACTATTTTCAGCAAGAAAATCCCCCCTCACTCCTGGCTGCAGCTATTCGTGCCTCAGACGCTTTCACTTAAAACTATTTTACTACTCTTTATTGACCATTTTTTATCAGTCTAGCCAATAAATAGTTAATTGTCCATTTGCTATAACTTTGGGTTGCTAGGCCACATAGCCAAGGAAGAACACGCACCAGAGCAGAGACAAGACCAGGCTGAAGCGTACCTTAGCTGCTTTTCTCCTGCTCACCACCTTAGTCTGAAATTCCTCCCTGATCTTACATGTGGGAAGCCAGGTAGAGGTGTGGAAGGAGGAGACTGGCCTGGACAGCAGACTGATTGCCAGCACTCCAGGGGTGGCCCCGGCAAGGGGTTTAGCAATGCAGGGGTCACTTCTTCCTCTTGAGCTACTTCACTGGTTTGGAACTCGAAGTGAACATTATCGGTTCCTAGGGAGGGAAGGGCCATGCACACAGCAGAGTAAGAGATCTGTGAACCAAAGTTGGCAGTGGGTCAGACAGACCAAGAGAAAAAGAAACTGTTTTGCTCAGGGAAAGAGTCCAGAAGATTTTTTGAAAAGCTTTAAGTCATGCCTGCAGGACTTCTTCCACTCAACAGCTGTTCATGATTCTTGGAAAACACCTGTCCCCCTAGAGTCATCTGCTCTGCATTAACTGAGAAAGCCTGCTTCATCTGGCATCCCACTGCCTGAGCAGGAAGTCATTCAAGTTTTTAATTTCTCAGAAATGGGCAAGATTATAATGCTTAGTTTCGGTTTTTCCACAGGGCTTCTCCAACCCTTTGACAATGACTCCACTCCTGTTATCATCCAGAAAACAAGTTAAATGAGCCCAAGTAGGGAAAGCTGGGCCAGCACAGCCTGCTGCAGAAGTCTGACTAGACTTTTCCAAGCAATATGGACGAGATCCCTCTTGCAACAACAGAAGGCACTGTCATGCTGCTGCAGCGGGCTCTGCAAGCCCAGCCCTAGCCTGTAGGGCAGGCATGTAGCCCATCATCTGTACGGGGACAGCCCCCACAGGAGCACCCTCTCCAGTTCGCTTCAAGAAGGATTCAACTCATGGCAGAAAAGAACGAAGGGAATAACAAGACTGTTCAGACAGCTCGAAAACATGACAAGAGAGGAAAAACCGAAACAGCTAGAATTTCTTAGCCTAAAGTAAAGAAGGATGGAAGAACAGCAACTGTGTTTGATAGACACCTGGGAGCTGGTGGAGGATCTGCCAACAGAGGCCCTTCCAAACAAGTCACAAGCATCTGTCAAGACTGATCGAGCAAGAATCCTGGCTGTGGGCCAGGAGGTGGGCTCTCTGGACCTTGTGAAGTTCCTGCCAGCCCACCCCGTCTGAAGCTGCATTGAGTGGTAGCTCTGCAGTGTGCCTGCAGCTCCTGGCGCTGAGGCAGCACCGTGGGACTGACCCAGATGCGCAGGCTCCGGCTCTCAGCTACCCCCAATCCTCTGCCTTTGCTGAGCAGATGGACACGTAGACGAAGCCCTGAGCAACCTGACCAAACTGACTTGAGCAATGGGTCGGACCAGAGATCTCCACAGGTCCCTTTCCACCTAAATTATTCCATGTGGGAGGCAAGTGCACAGAGGGTCGCCAACCTACTCTGAGATTCCATGGCAAGGCCAGGCCTAGATTCACATTTTACTTCTCCGGGCAGGTTTTACCCCACTCCTCCTACAGTGGTGAGGCAAGGCCAGGCCTAGATTCACATTTTACTTCTCCGGGCAGGTTTTATCCCACACCTCCTTCACAAGGTGAAGACACTCCAGCCCCAGGCAGGACATCTCTCTCCCCTACACCTTTTCCAAGCAGGGACTTTCCAAAGGATGCAAAGCTACCCCATAAAAAGCAAACCGAAGCACACAAAACAGATGGGCCGGAGTGTGGAGGCACTTACACCAGATGGCACTAAAATATTAAACTAACATTACCGTATGCTTCAGCCGCAGCCTGGCTTGCTGCTGATTGCAGAGCCAACCTGGTGAAAGCATGCACATGAGAAATGAGCCTCGGATTGCTAACTTACCCGATCAAACATCCCCTTCCCATGGAAAAATGCCTCACTAGGAACATCTCTGACAGCAGGGACATGCTTACATGGTGCAGGTGACGTTTTGCTGAACGAAAAGCATTCCCAATAACTTACGGTCTCTCTCAGAGCTCTGCTGGAAAACCATTTCCTTGAGAAACTGTCTGAAATCAGTTTGTCTATGGCACCAAACTGGGGTGGATGCAGTGGGAGATTAAAGAGGAAAAGCCCACCCTGCTTTGTGATTGTCCACTACTTAACAGCCCTGGACACCATGGAACAGCATGAGGGGCACCAGGAAGGAGGGGAAACGTTCTTCAACCCAGGGCATTTGCCAGCATCACCCCAAAACCAGAAGTGATCCTGACTGCAGCTTGTGGCACTACCTGAGAAACATCAGGCCACCACACAGAGATGGGTGGCCATGAATCCTGGTGTCCCTCATAGAGCCACAGTAGCCATGAAGCGTATGTGGTAAGGACATCTGTCTCGGAGTCACGGAAGGCAAAAACAGGGGCTCTGCAAATGAAGAACTGCCCACAGTACAAGAAGATCAGGTTCAAGACCTCTTAAGGAACCTGAGGGTCCCAAGTCCATGGGACCTGCTGAAATCCATCCGCGGGTCCTGTGGGAGCTGGCGGATTAAGTTGCTAAACTGCTTTCCATCATATTTGAGAAATTGTGGCAGTCTGGAGAAGTTCCTGCAGACTGGAAAAGGGGGAACATAACCCTGATATTCAAAAAAGGAAAAAAAGAAGACCCAGGGAACTATAGGCCAGTCAGTCTCACCTCTGTGCCTGGCAAGATTATGGAGCAGATCCTCCTGGAATATCTGCTAAGGCACATGGAAAATAAGGAGGTGATTGGAGACAGCCAACATGGCTTCACCAAGGACAAGTCACGCCTGACAAATTTGGTGGCCTTTTATGATACTGCCACATGCTTGGTGGACAAGGGCAGAGCAACAGATGTTGTCTACCTGGACTTATGCAAAGCGTTTGACACTGTCCCACATGACATCTTGGTCTCAAAATTAGAAACTACTGGATTCGATGGATGGACCACTCGGTGGATAAGGAGCTGGCTGGATGGCCGCACTCAAAGGGTTGTGGTCAATGGCTCAATGTCCAATTGGCGGCCAGTGACGAGTGGCGTTTCTCAGGGGTCAGTACTGGGACCAGTGCTGTTCAACATCTTTGCTGGAGACATGGACAGTGGGATGGAGGGCACCCTCAGCAAGGTTGCTGATGACACCAAACTCGGTGGTGCGGTCGACACGCTGGAGAGAAGGGATGCCACCCAGAGGGACCTGGACAGGCTTGAGATGTGGGCTCATGCAAATCGCATGAAGTTTAACCAAGCCAAGTGCAGGGTCCTGCACCTGGGACGTGGCAACCCCAGGCACAAACACAGGTTGGGTGGAGAATGACTAGAGAGCAGCCCTGAGGAGAAGGACTTGAGGGTGTTGGTGGATGAGAAGCTCAACATGAGCCGGCAGTGTCCACGGGCAGCCCAGAAAGCCAACCCCATCCTGGGCTGCATCAAGAGAAGCGTGGCCAGCAGGTCACAGGAGGTGATTCTGCCCCTCTGCTCTGCCCTTGTGAGACCCCACCTGGAGCACTGTGTCCAGCTTTGGAGTCCTCAACACAGGAAGGACATGGATCTGCTGGAACGGGTCCAGCGGAGGGCCACGAAGATGATCTGTGAGGATCAGGCTGAGAGAGCCTGGAGAAGAGAAGGCTCCGGGGAGACCTTAGAGCAGCCTTTCAATACCTGAAGGGAGCTACAGGAGAGCTGGGGAGGGACTCTTTGTCAGGGATTGCAGTAACAGGACAAGGGGTAATGATTTGAAACTGGAAGAGGGGAGATTTAGATTAGATACCGGAAAGAAATTCTTTGCTGTGAGGGTGGTGAGGCACTGGAACAGGTTGCCCAGAGAAGCTGTGGCTGCCCCATCCCTGGAGGGGTTCAAGACCAGGCTGGATGGGGCTTGGAGCAACCTGGTCTGGTGGGAGGTGTCCCTGCCCAGGGCAGGGGGCTTGGAACTAGATGATCTTTAAGGTCCCTTCCAACCCAAACCATTCTATGATTCTATGATTCTATGACATGATCTTATAGGGGACTAACTGGATTAAAGCTACAAAAGGTTTCCATACAGCACAAAAATCAGGATGTCTCATACAGGGTGGCATAGTACTATGCTGCAGAAAAAAGCATTTAAAATCATGAGTTTTATTTGACTGCATTTCCAGCAGGTCCTGCCAGTTGTGCCATCTAGCATGTGAGTGACAGCACGGCCCCACAGCCCTGGGCCTGGGTTTTCCTTTTCCTCTGCTAAATTTTGCCATAAAATAAAAAGAAAGTAAACATTACTACTCCACATCTTTTTCTTTTATATTTAACCTGGGCTCGGACACCTGATCTGACACATTTCATTAAACCAATGAAGCAGAAGGAATCTCCTATTATTGTCACTGAAGGAGAGCCTGGAGAGAGGCATGGTGCCCCAGCATAAGGGAAATCTCCGCCCAGGACCAGGTCCCCAGGCTGTGGGACACCAGCATGTGGTAAGCTGGGCCACCCTGGCAGAGACCTACCAACGGGGCCCAGAGAGGGCAGGAAAGGACTCAACCAAAATGCTCCTTCCCAACCTGCCTTGGTCCAGGCTTCTTTTGGGCTTCTTGCAAACTGCCCCGGGCCAAAAGATGCATGTTTCCAGGACAGCAGGTCTTTTCTGAAATTTCTGGCATGCCCAAACCATTTGCCAGCCCAGCCTGGATGTTACGTGAGCTCTGCAATGTCACAGTGCTGAGCGGGCCACACCAGTCAGTTGTATTATTTTCCAAAGTTTGTGAAAATCAGTTGCAAGACAGATCCTTTAGAACGAGCCTAAAAACCTGCATTCCTTGCTCTGGCTACTGGAAAACACAAACGCGTCTGGTCTTCCTTCTCCATGCTGAATAATAAAAAAAAAATAAATAAAAGAAGGAAAAAAAGAAAAGAGACTAAGCTGGCAACCTCCTTTCCTGCAGAGCCACAGCCAGATGTGCTCTAAGCCCTGTTGTGTAAGGGCTGTGCCCATCTCTGGGAGGAGATGCCAGGAGTGATGTGGGGAGAGCAACAGCCCAACAGCCAATGTCCTGCTACAGCTCTGCCTTCCCCTCTTTGCTCTGCAGGCAGCAGAGGAGCCGGTAACCCCAACACAGGCAGCACCCACAAAACTCTGGCCAAAACAAAGCCTGTGTTGCAGCGGGCGATGAAACCTTTCTGGGCGTGTGGAAAAGCAAAGGAGGCTGCTCGGTGGTTAATGGCATGGGAATAGCTCCACGCTTTCAAACCGTGATAGTCAGCTCCAGTAAAATGGAGGTAGGAAGTCACTGCCCGTTTTTGTTGTTGCCACTGGATGGCAACAGACGTTAAGCAGAGACATTGAGTTATCACTGTGCAAAGCACACATGCGCTTGCTGTGCCCCATCTTGTCATTCAGGGGAACAGCCGAGATTTCAGCGCATCTAGCAGACACACCAGATAGGTCTCTGAGGGATTAAGGAACAGGCTGGAAGCAACACAATCAGCAAGACTGTTCCTGGGGTCAAGTTGAATGCCAGGTTTCCACTTTTTCACATATTTTCTGGAGTGTGCACTCAGTTTTTCTCTTGCCAGCCCAAGTGAAACTCTTCTGATGAGCCATGCAAAGCATATTCAGTGTCATGGATATGAGTGAAAAACTCCTTGGTGGAATTACAATCTCACGCTGTGAAATAGTTAACACTTACAGGTGAAACTGATGGCTGAGTACTTTTAAATGACATGAGCTGGCCAAGGGCCACGGAAAGATCCCTGCCTGGGTGTCCAAAACACAGCCAGGCATGTCAAACATCTTAATTTGATCCATCAGTTTCCTGTGAATCTCCAGAAATGCTGGGCTAGCACTGACCAGAACTCGGGTGAGACTTACTATGGCCTTTGGGGGATCAGTCCCCACCTGTACTCTGTGAACATCCCTGAAAACATCCTGTCTTAATAAGGATATGTGCTGGTAGCACAACACGCCCGGAGGTGACGTGTAACAAGGAGGTAACGGGAAACAATGAAGGTTTTTCTGTTTTCGATCTTTTAACAAGTACGTAGTCACATTATGTTAGTATTCTTTTAATGATAGCTAACTATAATTAAGATAATTCTCTCAATTAATGAATGATGACACTGTTTGCTTTGGGTGACATTGTTGTGCTGCACCTCCCTTGTGCGGCGCTGCCACATCCCCCTCTATTCTCATCACTTTGGCCGAGTGTGGCCTGCGCCAAATGCCTGCCAGGTGGATCTGAGTTGGCATATGACACATGTATGATGCCATGATGAAAAGCTCTGCCAAGACCTCAAGTTGATGAGACAGTCCCTGTCCCCTTGGATGTGCTCTGCTACCTCATTTCCCTGGTAGCTGATGAGGCTCCAGAATGATGGAGCCTGAGAGGACCCGCGGGGGATGCTCTGGTTCGACCGCGCCACTTAACACATCTCCCAGTTCACCTCTGATAACTAAAAAATCACCGAAGGATTTCACGTGAATTCTCTGAGTGAGGGACAAGTTGTCCTTTCCCAGGCCAGAAGGAAAGCCCCATACCCTGCCTTCAACATGAAAATTTAATTAGCATCCAGACACAGAGACCCATGCGGCAAATACCCGTGACTCCAAGGTAGCATAAACTGGACCCCCCCATCTTCTATATTTTCTTATCTTGAGCTAACCTCCCCATACCCTGAAATCAGCTTTAAAAAGTTCCACAAGTTTTAGCAATAATCTTCTTGAGAGGCTTTACGTTTTTGTTTCCCTTGCCTTAGGCACCGGTGTGTCTCGAGGGAGAAAAGCAGATACCGAACAAGCACACCGCCAAACAGTGATGAGCTGTCTTGAGTCTGTCCTGGAGGAAATGCTCCTGCCACTGCTGTCCCAGGGGAATACAGGTAGGAAACATGGACACACTGCGATGCAGGGAGAAAGTCTGCTCACCCACACAGGGATTTTCTCTGAGCACCAGATGAAAACAAGTCTCTGTTAGCATCAGTTTAGGCAATGACAGAAATTAAATGAGACACAAAAGTTAGGCAAAAAAAATGTGAATACAATTGAGGGGGACTGAAAACGGTGATAGGGCCTGAAATCTCAAAATTCAGGGACAGGCAACTAGCTGCCCGTGTGCTATTCCCGAAATACTTTCCCCAAATCCATGACCAAATTGTTAGTCATCCGACCAGAAGAACAAAGAGAGCACAATATGGTTGCAGACACTCAATGCTGAACACAACAGGTAAGGTGTGTAAGGAAAATCCAATCACCTGGGCCAGTCCCACAAATAGGGAATTTGGGAAGGGGGAGAGAAATGATCAGAGCTCACCCTACCCGTGACAGAACTAAGAGACGTGCAGTGTGACATTGCGAGCTCTGAGAATCTGGCAGGAAAAACATACTTACAAGCAATAATCATGGAATCATAGAATCGTCTAGGTGGGAAGGGACCTTTAAGATCATCTAGTCCAACCAACAACCTACCTCTGATAAAAAAAAAACAAAAGAAAACCATACACACACACACACCCCCCCATCACTAAACTATGTCTAAATCGTATGTTTCTATTCAGCCTTTTAATGTCATTAGTTCATTACCACTAAGAATATCAGCATTAACATATTTTATTGCAGTGCAGATCCTGCAGTCTTCAGCACGTGGGGCTGTTTCCTTCCCAGGCTCGCCTGCTTGGCTTCACAGCACTAGACACCTCAGCTGTAAAAGTGTGCCACCTAACCGTGTCTGCCACATCTCCAGGCCATCATGTGGCCAGACATCTGCACAAACGCAGACAGAGGAAAAAAGATGCTTTCTAAGTAAGCAGCAGGGGTGGAGTTTGCGCGCACACACACACACACACACACAGCCCCCCCTCTTTCTGTCTGCAAGGAAGCAGCAGCTCTCTGAATCGCAAACCTCCATCTGATGGAAGAGCCCTGGACACCCGCTGCCCCCCAGCCCTTCCAGGGGAGACGGCAGAGGGGGAGCAGGGCAGGTGTGGGGCAGCCCCGATGTCCTTCCTCCACATGCCAGCCTACAAAGCCAGAGGCACACAAAGATCCTGGCTGTTTAGAGCTGGCATCTTGCAAAGAACAAAAAGCCTTTTTGCTCTTTGTGAACTAAGCCACTCACAGGCTGCAGGGACCCCTGGCAGTGTCGGTGTCTAGTGACTGCGTGCTATCCTTTGGTCCTCGGGGTTCAGCTCAGACCAAAAGGTGGTGGTGGCTCTAGGGAATTTGTGGGTCCGGTCGGATCTCAGTGCCTGGCACATCAAGCCCAGCCCTGGCTGGCTCTACACTGGCTTTGAAGGGATCCTACGGCGAGACAAGTGCCTTGAGTGCACCTGAGTAGCAGGGAAGTGTCCTGCCTTTCCACCCCTCAGAGCTGGATTAGGGAAGCGGCTTTCAGAGGGGCACACAGGTTGCCCCTCAAGGCGCGCAGAGATGGGATGAGCACCCCTAAGCCACCTGCCTCCCAGCGTCAGCCTGGAATTGTACACAAACCCCTCATTATTCAGGATGGAGGGTCTCAACCACCATGAGAGAGATTCATTTCAGCTGCACAAGCTTCAGAAACACCCAGACCCACCAAACCAAACTCCTCTCCACCTCCAAATCTTTGGGTTTTTTGCTAAATGTATCCTCAAAAACGTTATCCTCACATTTCTGGGAGGGGCAGGACTACCTTCCTGATTGTACCCCTTCCCTGAGGCAAGGCAGGTAGCATTTCAAAGGAAAAATGACCATTTGTTCCTCTGTGTCCTCCAGATGCCTGATGTACGAATCAGCTTTATGTGACTGGGGTTCCTGCTTGATCCGGTATCTATATGTTTAAGCCTAAAAATTATGGTTGTGGTGGGTTGTTTTTTTTTTTCTAAGGGAAAGGAAAAGGAGAAAAAGAAGGGGATGGGAAGGTCAGAGATGATGTGTGCGTTGTCACAGACGTGCCCAGCTTCGAGCTGAGGTTATCCAGTGCCAGCAGCTCCCTCTGCTCAGCACTAACAACATCTCCCATGCAAGGAACAGGCGCTTCTCCCTCCCCCCTCTTTCTCAGCAGCACTGCAAAAACAACAAGAACTTCTGCATTTACCTTTCTGCTTATTTAAAAATGGCAGTAGGGGCGAAGCCAAGGGACTTCTTTTGCCAGAGTCCTTGGAAGACCCTTTACATTGGTTAACAACAGTTTCTTCAATGGGTTTCTTCAGGATTATTCTTTCCTTCAGCTCCTCAGTGCTGACGGCAGAGGTGAGGGGCTCAGCACCTACTTCTGGTGCAACAAAGGAGCATTTCAGGTAGGACGCGGACTCTGCCAGGTTCTCCCTGTTCATCCTGCTCTCTGTCGTTTGACTTTCTTTGTGGTCGGAGGCATCAGTGCGCGAGCCATTCTCTTCCTTGATAATGTCCATGACCTTGGGCTTCATCAGAGGGGAGTCTTGCTCCCTCTTTGGGCTTTCTTCAGAAGCTGACGAGGCATCACAGGACTCGATGATGAGCTCGCTGTCAAGCTCAGCCTCCCGCTCCTCCCGCAGGATGCTGTACTGGATGGAGGGGGAAGCAGGCGATGGAGGAGGCCCTCCAATGTGGCTGAAGGTCATGTAGTTGGAGTGCACCACCTCCTCTGCAGCCAGTGGGTCCTCCGAGACCAGCTCGATCTCTGAGTCCCCTGACTCAGCGCTGCTGGCTTCGTTATCCAGGGGTGAGGAGACGGCGGTGCGCCCAGGTTTGACACGCTGGTCTCTCTTCTCAGCGGAGAGGGCTGGCGACCGCTGCACCTCCTGGGTCTCGAAGGAAAAGCTTTTTGCTTCCTTGATGGCACTGATGAGTTCATCTTCTGACAGGCTGCCTTTTCCCTGTGACTCTGAGCCGGACGGTTCTGCCACATGGAAAGAAAGCGGGGGGAGGTGAGAAAAAAATTGTTAAAAAAATACATTTTCTGGCTGCTTAGGCAATAAACACAATAGATTTCATGCCAGCACAGATCTCTCTAGCAGGGCTGGTAACACAGGCAGAAAGTCTCCCCATCTCAGATCACTAACAGTAGTAACAGCTTGTCCTTACAGACTGTTTCCCGTGCACATACTCCTTCCAAAAGAGGTATTATTACCACGATCTACTGAGGAACAAGCTGAGGCACAAAGCAGTGCTGGTCAGTGATTGGTCAGTGGCTCAGCAATATGGTTTTTCACCAGGAAAATCACTAGTCGTGAGGAACATGGGCTCAGGCCACATGTGACAGTGTCCTACTGTCACCAGTGGATATGGGGACAAACGTGTACACAGGGCTGCTGGGATCCTGGTACTGCTGATCATAACAACCCATGTGTAGTTACTAGCAACTTTGTCAAACTTTAACTCTCAGGGGTGAAAAGTTCCAGGTCAGAAACTTTTCTCGAACTTTTTTTTTTAGTATGTGCGGGGGAGTGGATGGTGAATTCTCTGCTTTTATCTCAGTTGGGTCCAAGCAAGAAACTCGTTTTTTACTGTAATTCTTAATATATCATTAAGAACTACATCAGCCAAAATAATGACTGACCAACTTGTCACCCAAAATTTGAAACAAAAAAAATTCCTATGCACTTTCTGGCTCACGCTGGACGAAGATATGATCAGACAGTGGAAATAAGCCGTTTAAAAGGCTTGCTGATCACCCAGGTTTAGCAAGGAGCCCGCATCCCATCCTGGAAAGGAACCTAGCACCAGGCTTCCCACCTCTTCCACCTCCCTGCATACCACGTCACCATGTGGGATTTTGCAATGAAATAACAAAGAAAGTAAAATTTCATGTAAACTGTTCACAATAAGAGGCAACGGAGGCAGCATAAGGTGCATCAGCAGCCGTGGTGAGCAACGGCATTGGGAACAGGCTTCACCTGATGGCTCACAGAGCATCAGCCAGCACCAAACCCAGGCTGCTCCTGCTGCGTTGGCAGCAAGGCCGGTCTGTGCCAAGGGGGACCATGGCAGCATTTTGCACCTGGTCCCCGTCAGTGCCTGGCCACTGCCACCTTCTGATTGCTGTTTTCCACCTTGCGCTTCACTGACCCAGAGACTGCTGCCGTCCACACGCAAAAGCCTCCTTTTTGGGAGAAAAAAAAAAAAAAGGCTGAATTCCACAGTCACGTTGAAACAGCCACCAAGCACACATGGAAATTTATCCTCTAAACTCTCATGTGCTCATTCACTGATTTTATATCATTACGAATGTAACAGAGACCACTAAGTGGCATTGTAGGTGGTGAGGGTTCAAGAACGCCATCAGGAAAGAAGACCCCTAAGTTTCCTCCTGCTGATGCTGGCGAAGAGGCCCATGGCAGGATACTGCCTGTGTCCACACATCTGGGGACGGCAGAGGAGTGGGGGACGGTTTCCAGCCCCTCGGTTGCAGGTGTGGGGAGCCCCAAGCTGACCTGCGCCTGCTCTTGGTGGGTATTTGCCCCCAGCCCAGCCCTGCTTCGGGTGCAGCCACTGCCATCAGCTCCCCGAGCCTGCCCAGCTGCGTTGGCCACCTCTGGAAGCTCCTCCACGACAGCAGGTGGGAAAGAGATTGTATCAGATGTGACCTGGGACAAAATCACTATTTCTGGCTATTTCCAGAATTAATTTCTCAGGGCAATGCTATAGCTGATTTGTTGCTGTTTGCCTTTTCCATGATAGAACCTGAGTCACGGCATCCTGCTGGGAGAGAGGCAAGAAAAACAACCTCCCCACACCCCTATAAGCCGTTTTGGGTTGTGCATCTGCCAATACGTGTCATCAGCAGTTTTGAGCACATATTGTTGGTATGTCTGCAGCTTCTCCGACAAAACAGCTCTCTTCTGACACATCCCTCTCCCGTGGGAAAGTCCTTCTGCTACCCGGAGCAGGGCCTGTCCTAACGCTGGGAGTTTTCTGTTGAGGTGGCAGCGCTGAGGAGGAGCCTGGGCATCCTTTTCCTCCGGCCGCAGGAAGCCACGTGAGCTGCGCCGCTCTCCTGCGCTGCTGCGTGTGAGCGTGTTCTCCCCGAGCCATGACTCAACCCGGCACGCGTCCAAACCGGGCTGGCGGGTGGCCACCAGCCCTCCCAGCACGGCAACGCGCCGCCCCTCAGCTTCATCCTGCTCCCGACCAGGCTGGCAGTGGGTAACTCTCATCCGTGGCCTTTACCTTCTCAACAAAAAAGCCCTTTGTGGCCAGCAGCAGGGTGTCATATTCACCACTAGCAAGGGGAGCGTATAAATAAATCCCCGCCACCTTCCGGCACCGTATGAACAGGCCACATCTGGCTTCCCCGGGAAGACGCTGGCCAGTAATTAAAAGCAAAGCATTTTCAAAAGCCCTGATCCAAGCCGGGGAGAAGTGGGGGCTTCGCCAGCGTGTTTGGGGGGTATCCAGGAGCAACGACTTTGCTGGGTCACTGGGTAGAAATAACGAGGGCAGGTTTTAAACTCCTTCCTAGCCTTATGAATGTGGAGCCTGGGCGCAGCGTGTCACTGTCTGCAGGAAAGGGGGGAAATCCATAGAAAACACCCTGCAGAGCCAGCCCCTAAAGGGAGATGATGGCTTCTTTCCTTAACGCCATAGATAAACAGTGCTTCTGGCTTTCCAGCACCCCGATGTGAGGCGGTGGGGACCCCCCAGGGCTGTTTGGGATCAGCTTTGGCCATGGAGAGGAACGTCTCCATGCTGGCAATTACACCAGCCACACCAATGCCTCCCAGTCAGGCAGCCTCAGCCACGCACTATCCACCTGGTTTAATGGGATACAGCCATCGAGTGTCGTGAAGGCAGCCTTGAGCAGTCACCAAGAGCTTGAATAAATAGCAATTAGTGCCTCTAGTTCTTAATTACCTTGTCGTGCAGAAAGCGTGAATTGATAAAAAAAGGCATGTCTCAGGCATGTGATGTCACCCAGTCAAATAAAGGAAGAAAAATGGGACTCTAAAGTCTATTTGTTATGTAAGGTTTGTGGCTGATGCAGGCAGGATAAACTCACAGCTGCAGTGGGCTCTTTCTGTCTCTTTTTCTTGTGTGGAATTGTACAAATGCACAATCAGTACTGGGTAGGAACTAGGTATTTCTAGGCGTTAGTAGGTGTAGGCATTAGTATATATAGAAGGCCTTACTATGGGTGGAAATCCCAGACTGCCATGTTAGGGAGATTCCAGTTGATTTTTTAAATGCTTCTAAATGCCATCAAAGCAATGGAAATTTCCGCTTGAGGATGTTCATTGTCTAGTGTCAAATTTTCATTGCCATAGGGTTTTGATCCAGGATGCGGAAACTTAATTTCAAGTCTGAAAATTCTATTTCCTGTCACAGAACTTTATTCCGTTTTAAAACACCATACTACTTTAATATTTTATCAGTGTAGAATAGGGAAAATAAGAATCGACATTATGTACTACTGCAGTAATCAGATAATAAGAAAATATATAAACATGGAGTTTTGGTGCCCCCCCCTACAGAAATCAGGAGCCTTGAAAAGAGACCGGCCCTTTGTCCCTCCAGGCCCCTTTGTAAATGAGGTGACAGCATTTTGCTCCTCAGTACTTCTAAAAGCAGCACTTTCACTTGAAAACAACACTTATTTTTAACAATTTAACCTCATTCTCTACAAGAGCAAAGCGGTGTTAAAACAGCCATTAAAATTTAAAAAAAAAATGAACCCAGAGATTTTCAGCGCCCTGGTCCCCCACACATCATTTCCTCTGGGGAGTGTGGCCAGCCAGGGTGACCAAGAGACCCCAAAATTACCGACGCCCGGCTCAAGCCATCGCCTGGTTGATGATACCCCCAAAGACACCTGCCAGCTCACTACGTGCCCTCAAGGAGAGATCCCCAGGGGACCAGGATCAGCAACCCTGGATCTGACCCCAGTCCTGCACAGTTCACATCCCCCTTTGGTTCAGCAATGCCACATGGCGCCCAGGCAGAGCAGAAACACCCCCAGCCATGGAGACCCATTAATGTCTGCTTGCACTCCCTTACACCCACCCCACAAACCCATAGTAATTCTCCAACGTGCAGGACTACAACTGCAACCATTCTCTCAACAGCAAAACGATTGGTGCCATGCACCAGCACTACCTGTGCCAGAGGACGGTGGCGTGACAGACCCCGGGCTGTCATCTTCCGGCTCCGACACCATCACCGTTGGTACCACCTCATGGCTTGGCTTCAAGCCAGTCTCTGGCTGAATCGGGCTTGGCTTTTTGCTGGCAGCTTCCCCAGCACTTTCTGTCTCAGTGAACATGATCTTGACGGGAGCTGTAACCGTGGAGTCACTGTGCTGATCTCCAGACCTTGTGTCTTCAAGTGGGTCTTGTTCTTTGGCTGCCTTCGTGCTCTCTGCAGTCATCTGCTGAGGTTCAGCAGTGTGGCTGGACCTGGTGGGTATTCCCTGGTACTTATCGATAAGGACTGGGCTCTCATCTTCTGAGTCAGGGTCAAGTTTTTCTTGGTATTTTATTTCTTCTGATCTACCCATGTCCATGTATTTATAGGCCTCTTTCATGGGATCTGCTAAGGTCTTATTGACTTCAGTAGACTCTGCAGGAGTCATCTCTATTCCTGAATCTGAGCTAAACAAGCCACGGGACTCAAATCCAGTCACATCCTGAACAGGGTGCCCCAGCGTGTTCAACCCCTCTGTGCTACTCGAGCAGGGAATGGGGCTGTTCTCCTGCTGATAAATGCCTGTGAAATAGGTGGAGTCCCGTGGAGTGGTGTAGTGGACGTCTGAGATGAGAGAGGTGTAGAAGGAGCTGTCGCCCCCGTTGGCAGTGGAGCCGTAGTCAAAGGGGTTCGATGAGGCTGTGACACCTAAAGCAAAGACAAAAACGATGCACAGTGAAGAGACAAGGGCCTGCATGCATCAACCTTTCTCCAAAGCTGTACTCATTCCCTGCTGATTTTAGATTTGGGTTGTGCACCAGGCTTGGCTTTGCTTGTGAGCTTTTTGGGACTGTCTCTATACTTCTGGGCAACGTAGCGGCACATCTGTCAGATGAGGCTTCCAGCTGCTGTTGTACCTTAAAATTGCTATAATGATCCTGATAGCTGCTAAGAGCTCCTGACCAATATTTGCCCAGCCTGTGCGTAAAAGTATCCAGTGATTCCAATCCCACAAACTCCTTCACAGTCTGATTCAGGGACTCAGCATCCAGTATCCTTAAAAACATCTAATGTCCAATAAAAAAACAGTCCTGAGCAATAAGAGATATATTTTTTTTTTTTTAATACAGAGAATTGGAGGAGTTTCACCTTAAGGAAAAATTTCATTAAGAAAAAATAATCCGCTGGACAGAAATTGAAATGGGAAGTTGGTAGGCAGCTTTAGATTTTGTTTTCTCTTTTAAGAATAGCCACCCTAAATTTGTGATACACCAGGGCAGAGACTAAACATCCTCATTTACTGATTTCCACGTGCCCAGAAAGCAGTATCCTTGTGTGCGTCATCTACAAATCATATCAACATGAAAGTGGTTAAACCTCTACCCACACCCGTGCATCATTTTCACAGACCTCCAATTCCCCCTGTCGTGTTTTAAGTTCCTGGGTGTGTTGCTAATTGAATGACAAAGGATGGCCACTCCCTATTTGGCGCGTTAATATAAAACACAGCTCAATGGCAGGAGCACCAAGAACCCCCATGAGGGAGGCGGGAGGTGGGAAGTCAAATTTTTGTAGGTGCTAGGGGAGTGGGGATGTAGAGGAACAAAGCTAATGTCTGTAGGAGCTGATGCCTGCAGGAGGGTGTTAGCCTGTGCGCTGATGCATGCTGCATGGCAGAGGCTGGACGGCTTTCTCCCACCTCTGCTCATCACAGAATCACAGAATGCTATGGGGTTGGAAGGGACCTCTGGAGATCATCCAGTCCAACCCCCTGCCAAAGCAGGGCCACCCAGAGCAGGTCCCACAGG
>VXAK01008718.1:42178-61770 GCA_013399435.1 Arenaria interpres
AGCCCTCTGCTGTCCCCTCTCCAGCAGTTCCCTGTCCTTCTGGAACTGGGGAGCCCAGAACTGGTCATCCCTGGGAGGGATGTGGGGCCCTTGACCTGCTCCACACCTGCCATGTCCTGGGCTGCCACGCACAACGCAAAGTTAACACTAATATTAAGGGGACGTTGCTGCAGCTGCAAAGTCAGAAGCTGGGAAACGTCAGCATGGAAGTTCCTGAGCTACTTGCATTTGGTAATTTTCTTTCTTCTTGCATGTACATAATGATACCATCTCTAAATACCATCACAACTATTTTTCGCACGGCCCTCCGTGCATTAGGCACGTGCAGCTCATTTAGTGAGCCCTAAAGCAATTTTTTTTCCTCTTAACACTGTTCAGCGTGTAGCTGCAGGCTTTATTTTGCTGCACAACCTTGCTGGCTTTGACATGCACAACTCAAGCCTCGCACAAACGCAGAAGGACCATTTCCCTCACCGTATTTTTGCATTGCTCGGTGCTATGACAACTTGCAAGCAACTCCTCTTCTCTGGGCCACTTTTGGGGCGGGCACAGCATGCTCCCCCTTTTACAAGGGGAAACCTGGTGGGATAGGGAAAAAGCAACGCAGGTGTGCCACCCCTTTTCAGCCTGCCTACGCAACCTGCTCCCGTGTGCCCATCCTCACCGACTTGGGGTGTTGCTGGTCCCACGCCAGCCCTCATCGTTAATCTGCTCCTGCGCACACGATGCTGACAGCAGCTCCGTCCCCGCACCCCGAGAGCCGATGGCCAGGGACCCGTGGCAGCTACCTTTGCTACACAGAGCAAGGGGGGGGGCTGCACCTAGCAGGTGAAAAATTGTCATCACCATTCCCAGCCTTCAGTTTGCTCTTCTCACTGCTATGGAGCACTGCATAGACCTTCTCATAGAAATATTTGTGATCAAGCCAAGATCTTGTTTCTGAGTGGTGAGGGCCACTGTGGAGATTTTTCCTACCCACGTGAATTTGGGACTTTTTTTTTTTTCCTTTCTATCTAAGTAATTTTACATTTACCTACTCTGAATTTCACCTTCTGTTTTCCTGCCAGGTCACTCTCAGGGCTGCGAGATCCTTTTGCAACTCACAGCTTTCACCCTCACTGCTCCAAATGACTCAGTCTTATCAGTAAAGGTGAGTGAGAACGGAGCCTAAGTGGAAAACCACAGGGAAACCAACGCAGAATAAGGGCTAAGCTGGGCTGCCCAGCACCCACATCAGGTCCTACCTGAGGTCATCCAGTGCCTCACAAGGACATCTCATACCCCAAAAAATGATCAGTAAGCAAAAAATGGATTGGTTCTTTTTCTTGCAAATATTTTTCTTGCTGAACTTGCCTTTTTGAAAATTATCAATAAACAGCCTTGGATTTTCACAAATGTGTTGGTTAGCTGGAATTATCTGATGCGTTGTTTATGCCAACATATTTCAGCTGTGAATTGCTGACTACAGACTATTCGTGCCTGCTGCTGCCAGTATCTGCTGTTTGTAATTTACTATTTGTGCTGGGTGAGTGGCTGTCTAAATCATGGGGCTTCAGGGCTGCTCTTTCATTAGATGATTCCTCAGTGCCTACTGGCCCGATCCAAAGCCCACCAAGTTCACTAGAAAAGTCTCATTGATTCTGAGTGGTTTTGGACCAGCTCAAGATGGCTGTGCAATCTGGGTGCTCATGAAAAATACACCGTCACACCACCATCAATGAACAAACTTCCATTTCTACAAACATCCCACTACTGCTAGTAAAGAGGGAGCCCAAACATAGTCAAAGGAGATTGAAGTTGCCGTCAAATCAATATCCATGGATGCTGTTTGCAGCTTTCCTTTCTGCTTTGGGCACAGCGTGTGTGAGCCAGACGCACGTGCTTCTGCAGCGCTCAGTAACGCTGATGAAAAGAGCAGTGAAAGGTTTGCTAATGCGTTTGTGTCGGGTGCTTCATGGCAGGAGTTATAGCAAGCTAGGGTTGATTGCAGGAGAGCCACTGTGACAAAGACAGCCTGCGAAAATACCATCCTATTCTTTATGTTACTCAGCAGCAGAAAGAAAAAATAACCCTGGAATAGCCATCGACAGAAATACCACTTCACATCATCAAACAGGACAAAACCAGCGCTGTAGCAGATGTTAACACAAGACCTGACTTTAAATGGGCTCACTGTCCACCATAAACCTTTCATTTTTTTTCTTCAATGGTTTTGCAAATAACAATGAAAACAGAAAATGCATTTCTTACTGGGGTTCAGGAGGAGGGAAAACAGTTAAAGGGTGTATGAGCATGTCCATGTGTCTGTGTGAGCAGAAGACGGGGTTCCCATTAGCAGGACATAGAGGGATCCCAACTCTCAAGGCAACCACAGAGTCAAAAGCACCGAAGACAGATGAAATTGCCTAATTACTAGGATTTAATGCAACACTCTATTTCCACAGGGAAGGATTTAAAGCTATTGGTAAAACTGACTCTTATTTGGGAAGTGTGAATCTATCACCTATCAGGCTGGCTATTAAAGATATGGAAACCTGTAATAGCTGAGCAGATTTTTACTGAAGAATAGTGTATTCAGAACCTGGTGATTAAGCAAAAACCTCTCTGACTTTAAGATCATTTAGTTCAATATCCATGGGCAGGAGAAGCCTTGAACAGCACTAGTTAGGGATGGCAGTATCAGAGTATCGGATCTGAATTTAGCCTTGTTACAAAGGGTTGGTTTTTTTTTAATCTAGATTTCCCTCAAATATGACCAAAAACTTGCCTGCCAATTCAGGTGAAGCAAAGCTATTCTGAGCCTGAGGGCAGCAGTCATGCTTTCTTGTCATATGAGCACTCGGGAAATAATTTCACTTCCTGCAACCAGTTAAGACAGTCTCATTGTCCAGACCTTGCCACCACTTAAACATCTGTAGTTAGACATCAAACCACAGCTTGGGGTTCTCTCTGATGGATGACCAGCACAGACCATGTTACCCAGCCCCACATGAGCAGCTCATATTCCAGCTTCTCCTTCATTTTTATCATTCGTGAGCATGAGATAGAGGCATCTTCCTCCTTTCTTCCAAATACACAACAAAAGTAGCTATGAAACAGCCCTGACTTTTCTATACCAAATTTTGCATATCCATGCAGACCTCAAAAGTGCTTGTGTGTCAACTCAAGTAGAACTTGAAACACAAGTGGCTGAGACCCCTCATACAGAACCACAGAATCTTCATGGTTAGAAGGGACCTTTGAGGTCATCGAGTCCAACCGTACACACACACAAAAAAAAACCGAACCCAACAATCTTGGGCACTAGAGCATGCCCTGAAGTGCCACATCTACACAGTTCTTAAATCCCTCCAGGGATGGTGACTCCACCACCTCCCTGGGCAGGCCGTTCCAGCGCCTGACCACCCTCTCAGGAAAGTTATTCTTCCTAATATCAAATCTAAACCTCCCCTTCCCCAGCTTCAGACCATTTCCTCTGGCCCTGTTATTGTTCCCTCCGGAGAAGAGGCCAACCCCCACCTCTCTACAACCTCCTTAAGGATACCAAGTGAAGGCATCACCATGCTGTGGATAACACCACTAAATCAGCTATCGATCTCCCCTGGATTGGCCTTTCTCAACAGCCAGAGCCAGCTGTCAGCTCTGGTTATCCCACCTCCAAATGCTATCAGTTTGATGCAGAGAGAAGCAAGGTGCTTGCAAGGGAGCTGTGCCAGGTGTGCATTCCTGGCGGCAGTGCCGGCGATTCCCAGCAGCCAGGAGATGGTGCTCTTTGTTTCAGGTCAGCATTTGCAAACCCACTTTACAGGTTAGCAACTTCTTTTCCTCCAGAACTCTCCTGATCCTGACTGCGGGAAAGATGTAACTCCGCAAGTCCCAGCATTCACAAACACGAATGGCCATACTCCAAAAGTCATTTTGGCATTCATTCGCACAATAGATGCTGTAAGAAGACTGGATGTATCAGAAGGATACATGCTTTTATTCTATTATTATTTCCCCTTGGAAATGCACGAGTTCTGAATGTGTTGAGGAAACACAGAGCAGCAAGAAGGTTGCTTCCTGCTGTCTCAGAGCAGCTGATAGCTCTGTGCCTGAGCTCCTGGGGACAGTGGTAAGCCAGTGCATCAGCTGTGCAAGTTACTCATCCTTCCCCTCCAGATCCCACAGCAGCCAGAGGAAACGCTGCCATGCAGAGAGGCAGATCCCGTCTCCTGCACAGGCAGGAGGGCAAAAGGACAGGGTGGAAAAAAACAGGCTTAAATCTCTTTACGCTCTGGCTACTCCATTGACTTAATTGGAGTGACCTGTGATTCATCCCACCTGAAATGGAAAGTAAATCTTAAACATAAACAAATTATGCTTTGATGCACGAAAAACCCCTCCTCCGGGTCAATTTGGAGAGGATACCAGTTACTACAGCCTCCAGCCCCAGAGTTAACGCTGTCTAGCGTAAGTAGGCAATGCAGCTTCCAGCTCCAGGACTCACACATTTTGGTCCTTCCTGTGCTAAATATCCTGGGGGGATGGAAGGGGTGTGTGGCAGCCGACTGACCTGGCTGCTGAGGATAAGCATCCTTTAGCAACTCACCACATTCTAATAAACACAGAGACTGGAGGGAGGGACAAATGGCTCTCAGGTGCCAACCCCTGGAGGCCCTAAGACTTTTGGGAGCTTCAGTTTGGGGGCTGCCCATCTGAAACACTCCCCCTAGCAGCTGGTGTCAGGTCACCATCATGTTACACTGAAGCATGGTCCTTCCATGTGGCTTCCCAAGACCATGCCTCGGGATTTCTTCTGTTGCCCCAGCTGACTTCTGGTTTCTTGCAAAAACCATATGGACACAAATCAGGCCCTGGCTCAGCTGCCGAGTGCCACAGCCCTGTCTGCAGAAGGCGTGTGTAGGAAACACTGATGAGCTTTTAATAAGATTAAGACAGGTCCGCTCTGGGGAGCACAGGATGCACTGTGCTGCCAGCACTGTCAACCCAACAGGCTATTAATAGCATCTCTTTTTTTTTGGTCGTGGACTCTGCACCACAACTGCTATCACCTCCCTGTCAGCACTGCTCCAAAAAGGCACCAGGGTACCACCTTTTTGCTGCCGCTGAATAGGCACTGTGGGCGTCACAGCACAACACAGAGCCAGCCCGACTCAAACAGGGGAGAGGAGCTTGGTTTGGTGATGCTGGATGTCCTCAGCTCCCATGGACATCCACAGAGCTCACGGCATCTGACAGGTGATGCCCAGCAGGTCCCCCAAAGACAACCAGCTGGTGTGCAAAGTGAACCCATGGTAAATGATTCAGCAGTTCCCACCCCCAAATTCCCTCCAGGCTTTCTGCTTCAATAAATGGTCTGATATAACCTCTGATATAAGGTCCATGACAACCCTTCACAGTACTCTAGACAGCAGGAAAAATCATGAACATTATAAAAAGTGCCTTGAGAGAAGCACAAGAGAAGTTTAAAATGCACATAAAGTTGCAAATGCTCCTGCTAGAAGTGTAGCTGCAGCAGATCTTAATAATTATCAGAAAAGGACACAAATATAGTTTAGTATGTTTTATCAAAAATCTGGTTCAGGAAAAAAACAGGTTTTCACTCCTGTGATAGTATCATCAGGAGTAACACGACTGGCCAGTAGGGTTCAGTGACACTAAGGTACTGCCTAAAATACTACCAAATGGACTTTGCCAAGGATAATTAAAGTCCACTTACGAGAATAATTTATTCTTATTTCACCGTAGTCACATTTTCTGTGGAATGATCAAACTCTACTGAGCCCCACAGCAAAAATACTCGAAGCACTCAGCGAATTAGCACCTCAATCATGCTTTTCGATGACTTGAAACGGGGCCCAACTCCCTTTACAGCACCAGACACTGAAGTATCTCACAAAATATGGATGCGTTTGGCTGGATCCCATTTGTCTTTAAGTTCTAAAATACATAAATCCTATTTCAAACGTGATTTAGGAACTTCAGGTATTCACTCTTTTTAGCCTCAGACTGCTACAAAGCAGTCGGTCACTCTGCAGACTCAGACCAGGTTGTCTTTCAATATCCCCTGCAGAAACACCCTCTTTCTCTCCCTCCCTAGCCCCCATCCCAGGGCTCTGCCACAGGTACCTCCTGCACATCCAGCTCCATCGTTTCTGATAACGATGTTACTTATAAATTCAGCTTTGCATGATTGCTGTAAGGCAATCCACAGCCATGCAACTGCAGGTCCAAACTCAGCCTGGAAAAGAGAGAAATGCCAATACCAGCTGCTTGCGATGCTGCGACAAACTCAGAAATAATTTCCCTACAGCTTCAGGCTCTTCCACACCCAGGGAGAAAGGGCTCAGCAGCAGGGAAGTAAAAGCCAGCATTCAAGAAAGGCTTCTGCTGAAATCTAAGTCTTTGAGTAAGAGTTTGATACACACCTGGAGGGACTACTGAGTTTTCTCTATGCCACTTATACCCAACTGCAACACCTCGCAGAAATCCAGCTATTAAAACCTGAGGAAAAAGGGAAGAAAGTGTTGTCTTGCACTTGGGTTTGGCTCCCCATCCCCCAAGGACAAAGCCACCCTGGCAGCATGAATCTTCCAGGGAGATGGAGCGACAATTGCCACAAAGTTCAGATGAAATAAGTGGGGGCTCTTGAGAGGAAAATTAATTTTGTGACAATGCATAACAGCTACAGCGACATGTCAGGCATGGTAATTCAAGGAGAAAACCAGCTGCCAGGCACTGAGGGCTGGGGTCAATCAGGGGCGACTCCACCGATGGCACCAGAGTTACACCTGTATAAAACTGTCACCGGGGAAGGACATCTGAGGCCCTGGGAGCCAAGAAATAGAGTCTGAAGACAAGACAGTAGCAGCCACAGATCAGGATCAAATCTAATGCCCAAGAGACAGCAGGGAAATCTAGGTCAGAGAGGACACAGCGGCGTGAGGCTGACGCAGGCAAAGAGGCAGAGCCCAAAAATCACCATCTAACTCTCTCTTTTCATCCAAGGTTTTCCCATTGCAACATGACCTGCGTCAGGGAGACCGTAAGACCAGTGTACGCTGGCTCCTGGTGACTACCTTTATTGGCAGCAATAGAAATATTAGGAGAAAAGACACTGCATAACTTCGAGTAGGATCCAGAACATATGACATCGAGGAGGAGTGAGAAATACGGGCAGTGTCAGAAAAGATTTTTAAAAGAAGAGAAACTGGGGGGTTCTGCTGAGGCAGGTGAGGCAGCAGGCTCTGATCCAAGTGTTAATGTGGTTTCCTTGCATGTTGAGCAATTTCCCTCTGTTTCTAGAAGGTGGGGGCACATCTGAAAGTCAATAAAAAAGCTTTCAAAAGTATATTAAAAGTTAAACCTCTCAAAGTAGCGCAGAATGTGGGGCAGAGCCACTGCAATCATAAATCAGCATCAACCTGCTGGCTCCAGCTTCTGCCTAAGGAGGATAGGACCATATGTGCTACAACTAATGCTATCAATGTCCTTGACTTCAAGGTCTCTCTTTTATTTACCTGCCACTATGTCTCGTCCCCTGTAAAAGATGAGTTTACTCGAAGCAGAGACAGGAAAAATCCTCCCCAGACATCTCATTTCCCTGAAGGGCATTTTTAAAGACTTATCCCACCCTTCACTCTACTTCAGTGAAGAACGAATACAACTACAAGCTACTCCATCTCCTGACTTCTAATACGTGACCCCAAAAATATTCACCCATCCAGGAGACCAGCCAGCAAGTCTGAAGGCTGTACTTTGAGTAGAGATGCAATTAAGATTTCAAGGAACATGGGTTAGTTGGAGTGTCCCCCTTCCTGAAAGCTCCTGCTCCTTCCTTACTCGGCAGCTCTCCATCTCTGTTCATTTGCAAAGCCTGAAGGATGATGTGAGACCTCTGTGGTGACCTGGGGCCTGGTTAACAGGCTGGCTTGTCTTTGGGCACCATTCACAGACACCTTGGATGTCACCCACAAGCTCCTCACTCCTGAATACCCCAAGCTGGGGGGAAAGGAGCAGCTCCTCTCCCCTCTGTATGTGCACACCATGCAGGCAGTCCCCCAAGCAGCACTGAAGACTCAACCACTATTTCACGGGATAAGGAAACCTGGGGCATGGCTATCTTCAGCTCTGACCCTCTACTGTCCTGCTGCAGCCAGCAGGGCAGGGATGGGGCGATTCCTCTGCCCCAGGGCAGGCAGCTGCCCATCACCTCTTTTCTGGAAGAGTGGAGGAAACCCACGGCAAAGTCACGCCTCTGCTGTTTGCAAGGGGACCCAGCTCCCTGCAATCACAGTTAGTGGCTAAATCCCAGTCTTCTGCAGATTTACAGGCAGCAGAGGTGAACGCTTTTGAGGTTGTGGCAGAACAACCTTGATTCAAACCAACCGTTTGCGGGAATTATTGTGTGTTATTAAAGCAGGAGGGGAGCAGCAGCTTGACAGCAGCACCAGGACCAACCTCTCTGACAGGCACTTCTCTCTGCATTCAGCAGCACAGCCCCGCGTCTGGCTTTGCAAGCGAAAAGCTGGGGAGAATTACCCAGATCATGATGCCTTGTGCAGCTTTCCCAAAGTCTCTGCTGCACGGGAAGGGTCGGCTGCCAGGTAACTGTGGGAGCTGCAGGGAAAGGCAGGAGCTCTCCTTCGCTCTCCCTTCGCTCTCCTCCTCTGCCCGACCTCCCAGCCCTGTGCCCACGGCGCTGCTGGAGCGCTTCTTGCAGTGCAGTTATCACACACCACCGCCTCACCCACCTCTGCTGGAAGATTTCCATTAAAAGCTGCAAAGGAAACTTAACTTTTCAGTCGCGGGGAGGTCGATTTTCCTCCAAAGAATGTCCCTCCCCCCAGTGAAACATCCAAGACTCCAAACCTGAAAATGTCTGTCTTTGCTGCCGACCTGCCTTAGAAGAGGCAGAACGCAGTGAAAGTTTCCTATTCAGCCCGGGGAGGTTTCAGATTCTAAATACTGAAGATTTTGAAGATTTTTGCTCAGGGATGTAGCATATTTCCTTTGGGCAGAAGGCCAGAGTGTATGCAGTGTGTGCAGAATGAGCATGACTATGTACCCACACAGGACACTAAAGGAGACAAGAGGCAGCCCACGAGAAGACAGCATAAAAAATAAGGGCTCGTGAACTAACCCTGCAATGTAAAACAAAGAAAGTCTCATAAAGGGATGGGCAGGGCAGGGAGAAGAGACTCCCACTATTTCTCAGTAGTTTGTCTTCTGGCACACACAGACTAGGAGCCAGATTCTTTCGTGGCTTGCTTTCTTAGGAAAAGCACAGAAACATGCAGAGAAGCTGTACAAGATGTTGGTGGCATAAGCACTGGAGGGCAAGACACCCAGGACCAGACTGGAGGAGGCAACAACAGAGATAAATTTGTATTGTGCGGAAGGGGATAGGGAGAGGGAGAACAGGATCACAGTCTATAAATACTCTCAAGGTACTTGTATAAGTGAAGGGAGGGAATTAGTCACGGTCTTGGAGGATGGGGGCCCTGAAGTGAAGATACAAAGTTAGGCTACATGTCAAGGTGTACTTCTTGATGGAAAAGGGCAGAGAAGTGGAAGAGGGAGTACAGGATGTGCCCAGATACCATCTCCCCACCACAGCACATCTGGGTTGGCCCTAGCAGGGAATGAACTCCAGCTCTGCCCTGGGAAAGGGAACCAAATGTCTTTTTCTGGCACCACTGTTGACAGCCCAATTTTGCCTCTTGTACATTAGCACTTCAGATGAAATCTGGGCAAATAAGAGACTCTTCAGTTTGGCAAGAGAGAAAATTAAAGGGAAGTAATTATGCTTGGAACTGAGCTATAACAGACTTCTTTTTTTTTAATTTTTTTCTCAAGTGAAACACAAAACCAAGCCAATAAAAATCATTCTAGGTCAAATCAATTTAATTTGGCCTGAAGCAAAATGTCAGATCTGGTTTACAGCAAATTTCAAATATCAAAGGTAAACGCTGTGCACCAGGGTCCCTCATGGTCCATGCAGGAGGACTCTGCAAGATGGCCTTCATTTTCCCTACCCCACCCCAGCTGCGCCTTCCTTCAGGGTCAGAGAAACACCTTTTATTTTCTTCCCTAACTTCTCCCCAAGTCCAATCACTTCAGTATAGCACCCACACAACCAAAGTTCACTAAATCACGCTCAGATCTGTCTTAGCTCCCAGCTATTTAAGCCCATTAAATTATTCACCACATCATATTGTTGCTATAGTAACATCCTATCGAGTATTATTAGAAATCATCCCAAAAAAATTCCATATATTGGAAGGAGTTTGCAGCAGGGGTAGGAGCCATCTTGACCCGCACAGCTTTCCATTCCCCAAAGCTCCCAGCAGCAGATGATCCGGGCAGTGGATTAACTATGCCCTACCCTTCCCCAGCTCTAGTGGTTGCAGGACTGAGCTGTGGAGCACACAAAGCAACGTGCACCCCATTCCAACTGGCCTAGCTTGTTCAAGGTGGCTGCTGTTTAAAGCCGCCGCTTCACAGCAACTTGCTTACACATTTTCCAGAAGTGAAGGAACAAAATACGCTCTCATTTCAAAGCAGGCAACAGATATGTTTGTTAGCCCAAGGAAACAAGGAAAATCTGAGCCCCTTTCCCCTCCGTTGTTCAGAAGAATGCAGAGCATGACCCTGGAGAGATTAAATTTTGCAGTAGACCTTTCTGAACATTGCCCTTTTAGTAAAAAGAACGATCAACGTTTTTTTTTCTGATGCTGAGCGTTAGAACAGTGCATGTTCCTTAGCAAACACGAAATTAAGCCCGTAGAGGGCTGAGGATGCACAGAGAGGACACAGAGAGGAAGGACCAGGCTGCACCTTGCTCTAAAACACAAGTCACTATATTCTTCCACTAAACTCCTCTTCCAAGAGGAAAACTGGGTTTCAGCAGTTAAATACAACTAATTTATTGGACAATGACTTTCCACAATAAATTTGGAATGTCAGGAAGTTTAAAATAGCGTTTGATGTCTTCTTATCCAAACACCACATGGCTCGGGCGCTGCATCTCTTACTGCCCACAAGGCCAGCAGATGTCCTCATCAGCCATGGGGCTGTAACCCAGAAAGGTCCACGCTGAGGTCCGTGCAGCTCTCAGTCTGATCTGAAATAGCCTGAAGACAATAATCAATGTTTTCCTACTTTAAAAACTGGAAACAGGAGAGATGAGGGAAGTTGAGGATGGGCGACTGCATGAAGAATATTCCCAACACGTTATTTATACCCTTTCTGGCTCAACTTCCACTTACCCTGAAGCCATTTAACACTATTTTACAAGGTGAAAGGTCCTTCATACGGATAAGCATTCAGGTCTGTCACTGTAAGGCACTCACAACACATCGGCACAGTCTTCACTTTTAGTGCTTTCATCCACTTAAATACATCAGATAAAGGCTTAAGGATTTTATGCTGGCTTTTGACCAAGATGACAAGTGTAAACAGCCATTCTGGTGAGGTGTTCTGGTCTGCACATCCAGGGTGCATTGAAATACCACCCTTGGTCACCATCCCTGTTCCCAAGCCAAAGGCTGCGCTGGCAGCCCAGCTCAGTCCCCCAACGTCGGGGATTGAAAGGCCTATCTCCTGCCTGGACCTGCCTCAAGATATTTCCAGGTGGGTCTCACCCAAACTTCAGACCAATGTCAGGTTGGTCTTCAAGGGGGAGAGCAGAAATGGCTTTTCCATCCTAACTACAGGATGCAACATATTTCATCCCCCACGCCAGTTTACCCAGTCTTTCAGCTAGCTCTCAAGTCAGCTTTTAAGCTCACACATAGGTTTTGGCCATCTCTGTACCAGGGGCTACATAGGCAGAGCATCCCCAACAGATTTTGGGTTACGATGATGAGAAGGAAACAGCTGAGAAAGGAAGCGAAAAGGATGCAGAGACAAGAGGGAGAAGAGTGAAATGAGCTCAGCGCTAAGAACAGGGAGAGGTACTGGGAGACAGGGGAAAGATGGTGTGTGTGGGAGCAGGGTGAAAGGAAGAGGGCCAAGAGGACACTGATGTGGACAGAGAAAAGTAGGCAGAGTGAGAATTAAATGAAAGCAGAGTGATGCAGAAGAACTAAAACAAAGCCAGGAGGACAAGGAACAAGAGAGGCAGAGAAGAAAGCAGAGGCTGAAGTATGAAATGGGCGAGAAGAGATAGAAGAAATTTCAGAGGTTCTAGGACAGAGACACATACCTGTCTGTGTGTGCAGTCTGAGGGTTACTACATTTGATCTTCACTTCCCTCATTCATGTTTATCCATCATACATTTCTGTGATGCTATTTTTAACCACGTGCAAAAACACACGAGGAGCCTTTCTCACTTCCATTTTGGAGGAAGGGCCCAGGCACTTCCCAGGCACAAGGCAAATCTCTTTTTAGCATAAATTCAGAAAGACTATCAGAGCAAACTCAGAGCCTGTGAATAAATAACTGTTTCTGCGGAGGAGGCTGTGGCAAGGAGCTATTCTCAGATGCGCACAGAGCCCCGAAGAACAGGGTGCTTGGGAGCGAACAAGAAGGTGCTGGTTGCAAGCCCTGCATGGCTCAAGCACTTTATCTAACTTCCTGCAGGGAAGGAGCTTCTCCAGTCTGGAGCAGCAAAGGGCACGAGGAGCAACACGTACACAAAAGTTGAGGAAGAACATGGTCAACACATGAGCTGTTGTTCAGGTCCTGCTGCCTCGACCAAGGCAGCTCCTTCTTGCACCATGGCCAACCCACACGCTCTGCACCAGGCTGCTGAAGGACAGCCTGCGACAGATTCAGCAGCACCAGCCTGATACTATTTTTGTTCCACATCAGGTGTGAAGACCTTGGGTTGAGCAGACCCGCTGCTGGAGGAAGCAGGGAGGTAGGATGCTTTGCTCCATGCTGTTGTGCTGCCATCCTCATCAGCAGGGCTGGGACACTGCTGGCTAACACAGCTGCAGCAGGGAACACGGGGCAGGGACAGTTTAAGGCAGAAACGTGCTGATCTAAGGCTGAGCCTTCCTCCCAGTGTCATCTTTTGAATTGAATCAGTCAATTAAGCCATTGTGTCCTGTTCCCTGCATGTTCTAGCTGCTCTGTCCCTCGCTACACGAGCATGATGTGAGGTCGATTTTGGTGACCCCACTCAAGGTGAGGCCTCACCTGTGCCTCTGCTCTAGGCAATGGTGAGACCTCACCTCCAGTGCTGTGGTCAGTTCTGGGCCCCTCACTAGAAAAATGACATTGAAGTGCTGGCGCGTGTCCAGAGGAGAGCCACCAAGCTGGTGAGGGGTCTGGAGAACAAGTCATAGGAGGAGAGGCTGAGGGAACTGGGCATGTTTAGTTTGGAGAAGAGGAGGCTGAGGGGAGACCTCATTGCCCTCTGCAACTCCCTGAAAGGACGTTGCATGGAGGTGGGGGTTGGCCTCTTCTCCCAAGGGAATAATGACAGGAGCAGAGGAAATGGTCTGAAGTTGGGGCAGGGGAGGTTTAGATTAGATATTGGGAAGAATTCCTTTACTGAGAGGGTGGTCAGGCACTGGAACGGCCTGCCCAGGGAGGTGGTGGAGTCACCATCCCTGGAGGGATTTAAGAAACATGTAGATGTGGCACTTCAGGGCATGTCCTTTGATAGGACAAGGGGTAACGGTTTTAAATTGGAAGAGGGGAGATTTAGATTAGATACCAGAAAGAAATTCTTTCCTGTGAGGGTGGTGAGACACTGGAACAGGTTGCCCAGAGAAGTTGTAGATACCCCATCCTTGGAAATGTTTAAGGCCTGACTGGATGGGGCTTGGAGCAACCTGGTCTGGTGGGAGGTGTCCCTGCCCAGGGCAGGGGGGTTGGAACTTGATGATCTTTAAGGTCCCTTCCAACTCTAACCATTCCATGATTCTATGCTCTAGTGCCTGAGATTGTTGGGTTAGGGTTTTTTCTGTGTGTGTATGGTTGGACTTGATGACCTCAAAGGTCCTTTCCAACCATGAAGATTCTGCAATTTATCCAGTTATAGGAGGAAGAACCCAGAAGTTTGTATAAGTCACTGATCCCTTCTTGAGTAGGTCAAGAAGGGACTGAGTCAGAAGAAATATCGGCTCCAGTTTCTTCCCTTCAGGGCTGCTTGAGGCTGACATAACTTAGCCCTCACTCAAGGCTGCTCTAACTCTATGTTGGCAGAGTGACTCCTATAGACCCCCAGCACCCCCTCCAGGCTACATGCAATTTGACCATACTATATCATACATTCAGCCTGCTTTGAAAAGCATCTGCCCTCCTCCCTGGGAGGTGGCTGGGGACAGCCGTGAGCTGAGACAAAGGAGCTAAACCAAGGTTTGGCAGTACTCATGCAACCATCTTTCAATTATCCGTTTGCCCACATGTTCCTTCCCTTTGCTTGCTGTATTTTACTGAATACCTACATTATGCAGCCTTATTCACCTGGAAGTGTGTGAAGTAGGACACTGATACATTTTATAAGATGGCACTGGAGGCGTCACTTTCGTGAGAGGTAAAAACAAAATAAGACTTTTGTCCATCTGCAATCCAACTTTATTCAACTGCCTCATATAGCAGTTGGGCTGACAGAGGTGCATCCTCCTGAGAGTCCAGATACTAAAAATATCAGTAATGTGCATCAGTGTCCTAGTGTCTGCCAGTTTATGCTCATTAAATTGATGTGGGGCTCTCAAACCCCTTCGCTGCTCTTTCAGAAGATATAGACTCTTGCTCAAAAATTGGTAGGTTTCCCAATTCTGGTCCATTCCCAAAGTCTCTGCGATTGGAGCCCCAGAGGCCCTGACTGTAGCAGAGATGGCTCTAATGAAGTTTGCAGGTTGGGCTGTGTACCATGGCCAGAGGAGCGTGCAAAGATGCAGGGGCCTGTCAGGAGGGTGAAGCTGGATGGAAATGTGGCAGCAGCAGTTTTGAACCCCAGGCAGGGCTGTGGCTCAGCAGCAGAGGCTATGAAGATGCAGAAGCGCTGCTTGAGCGTTGGAGCATCAATGCTTTTGGTAATCCCCTGGATCATGCATATGCACAAAGTGGAGAATACACGTGTCCAGGTGGGAATCAGTCTCTCCCATTGCACTCCTGTCATCCATGCCACGCAAAGCCATGCACAACACAGAAACAGAAGCCTTACGGATTTGAGATGTGGGAGAGATCTCTGCTGCAGACTTTCAAACACAGTCTGCCTCGATGCTGCACCTAAAGAAAGAGTCCAGATATCTTGGATTTGAGGCTTGCTGCCAGCGTTGGAAATAGCGGAAGGTCCCTTCTGCTCACCAGCACCTCAGCCCTCAAAAATAAACCAATTTCCTATCACCACTTGGCAGGAGGCTAGAGTTACCCATGTTGCTGGAAGGGACTAGTAACTTGTTCAAAGAGGATAATGGAAGCAGGGAAAATGCCTCCCAGATGTGCAAGGTGGTAGGGCTTGCACACCACAAGGTGATACACTGTAAGCTCCTGCCCTCCCCGCTGTAACTTGCTTTTCCATGATCTTGCTTCTCAACTGCACTTTTTGGGGTCACCAGATGAGACAAGGCCATCCCATTTATCTCCAGCTACACCACCTTTAAACCAAGGAGTCAGACTTTTGGAGCCAAGCTGCTCAATCACAGGGCAGACTGCTGTTTCCCAACACATTTAAAGGAGACTTTCCAGGCAAAGGAGCCAGTTTTCAATAAAATGTAAAGCTGTAAAGTTGGGAATGTTTGGATCGCTAAGTAGAGCCATCCCCTTCCCCCGTGGTTAACACTATCACAGGGCCTTTTTCAGGACATCAACCTCTGTCTTAAAAAGCAATTTCACTTTTGACTCCTTACACCTATTAGAAAACTGTTCCATGACATGATTGCTCTGGTGTTTAAGAGTCTCCTAAATTTATTCATCACTAATCTACATCCATTAGTTCTTCTGTTAGCATCAGGTTTTGCCCCTTGAAAATATTTATAGGAAGCAATCATTCCTTTGGAGCTCTTATTTTGTGAGACGTAACTAATTACCGTCTCTAGTCTTCTAAGGAAAGCTCCCCACACCCTGACACTAAACCTCACAGAGAGTCTAGAATCCCTGGTGCCACGCTCTGGGATTTTTCTTCTATTTTCTGTCCTAAGTCCTTCTTTAGCACTAGATACTTTAAGCCACAGTCTAATGATGTTCCTACACACAGAAATACATTTTAGCACAGTTCAGACAGCTCACACCATTATGTCATTTGGCTGGAGTAGCATGAAAATACACTGATAGCAGTAGGTTAGTTTCTAAAGCATTATTCTTCCTGGTTCAACCATCATAATAAGTGTCACAAGAGGAAGAAAAAATACCGATAAGGGTCAGAAATGATGCAGAAATCGGAAACTTACAGCACTGTCAGGATCAAGCAAACAGTTATCAGAGTTCCTCTGGCAAGCACAGCCACAAAGTAAATACCACATCAAAGAATCAAAACCAAACTACACCCCAAAGCACATCCATATGTACGCATGCACACCTACTTGCATACCCCTTTCTCTCCTGAGCTGAAGTGATTAAGTCTCAGCCTCTAAAATTTCTGCAATCACATTTCTGGACGACCATCACACTCGGTGCCCTGGCCCCGTCTCTGTATCATCATACTTGAAATGGAAAGCTCTGTGCAAGTCAGTATGCTCACGCAGAATTTTAGTCAGACCATCCTGGCCCATCTGTTTGAGATTAATGCTCTGCTCCATTGTGGTCTTAATAAATGAACTGCAATTTCTACCTTCCTCCACTGTGCAACACTAGGGGAAACAAAATATTTCCAGCACCCGAATGCACTTTCAGCAACAAATTGACTTAGTTCAGCACTAAGCACACAAGAAAAAAGTTTTATGAAGAATCTGAGCACCATCCTATCTCACAGAGCTATTGTTTCAGTATGAAGAATTATATATAGCTGAGTCTTTTTATTAGATTAATTCAATTCTTCAGCTGCTTAGACTGCTCCTGTGTATCCTTTCTAAATTAAGTTTGGTTTTCTATACCTGCGGCTATGGTTATCCTGGGCATTTCCCTGTGTATTCCACTGTGAAAATCATGATTAAGTTCATTTCTCATAAAACAAACATGATGCCACGAATGATAAATACGCAAACTGCAGAGACTGGCAGTGCAGCTCAGCTTCCTCCGTGCTCGGGGTGGAGGGAGGGTTTCTGTCAGTCATGTCTGAGATTAGAAAGCTTCCTATTGAAGAAATCTGCCTAACAAATGATGTCATTTCTGGCAAAGCCACAAGCCTAATTCGCAGGGAAGAGCCCAGCGACCCCAGCGTCACCTCCCCAGCCGTGGAGAAGAAGTCGCTCTTGCTAGCTCTTGGGCAAGGAGGACACAGTGTGGAGGCAGCAGTGGGGGCTCCCTGCCTGGTCCCTGCCCCTCAAACCAAGCTGCGTGCACCCACACGTGTCCCTCAGAGAGGGACATTGGCCCCAAGTGGACATCGCCTGCTGTCACCTTCACTGCGTGTCTGGGAGACCCAGGGAGCCCACCCGCTGCTGCACAGGGGTCGTAGACACTCCCCAGCCCTGCTCCCTTCCATCCCACTTGCATCAGAGGGCAAAGGGGATCGGTGTAACGTTTACAGCCAGATTTTGTTAAATACATCTCAGGTTAAACTGTCAGACAGCGTTTCACCAGCAGCCACGACAAGATCCCCAGAGCACATCCAGCTCCAAGCCAACAGCAGCTGGCTGGGGTCTTCCACCCCCCAGTGCGGTGCCATAACCGGCAAGCTGCGGGCTGCTTTTCTGGCCAGTTTTTGTGTCCGACTCCAGCAGGCACTAAAGCAGCCTGGCCCACCTCCAGGAGAGTTGCTTCAGCGCCCTGAGGAGATCCAGGATGCAGGCAATAGGAAATCAGGTCCTCAGCTCTCCTGGGCACCTAAGTTCTGGGCTTGCTCGCAAGCTCCCTGTCCCACTCCCCTCATCTTACCTGGGTGCTGCCTGTTTTGTTACCATCCCTGTATTTCAGCACTTAAAACCATGGGATTTAAGCCCGTTTTCCCCGTCAAGATTATTTAACTAAGGACAGGTTGAATACTAAGGTCAGACCCCAGAAAGCCTTCAGAGTTTTGTGGCACCCCTTGCTGGAAGGTCAGGGGGACGTGGGCTGCAGTCCTCAGTCCGTGCTGCCCTGCTCTTCCTTCCAACCTTTGTGCTGGAGTTTCTGCCTCCGTAAACCTTATCTGCACCAACTTGCTTACTTCAGCAAAGCCCACAGGTCCTAACACAGACCTCTTAATTGCATGTTTAACATAAAACGCGGGAGTAGCCTGAATACAAGCCCATGCCTTGCCATGGCAAATAGAAAAAGCTGTGACAAGCTAAACTGAGATCTTTACCGTCTTATAAATCAATCCTCCTCAGGCTCTTCCTTCTCCAGTTCCCAACCCTCCCGAAGAACTTTCTTGGTCTCAGGTTCTCAGCCCTCTCAGCCCTCTTCACCTAGCAGGCGCCTCAATAAAAATACAAATAATAAGAATAATATAAATTATAACAAATATTTTTTTTCCATTTTCACTACCCTCCTGTTCCAGAGATCCCTGGGCCCATCGACAATGTTCTCCACTAACCTCACACTCCTTGCTAACCTTGCTCACATTCTCTTGCTAACCCTTTCAGCTTAAAAAGCTTCAGCTAGTGGCTGTTCGATACCTTCCCATTAACACAGTATTTTCTCTTCCATCCATAATGAAAGCAAGACGCAAATATATCCTGTTTCCCTCTCCAAAAGCACCATCTCCTCTCTCTAGAGCCCATCAGACATGTACTTTCTTGCCTTTCCGACACACTGATCGACGAGGTTGTCCTCTCCCTAACATCAGAGCCAATTGCTCTAATTACTGTGTCTGCTGTGCTCCGAGAAGCTGCAAATAAAGAACTAGTCACAGCCTCATCTCATCTATAGCGTCCTTATGGTCTCTCCTCGCAGTGCAGACAGGCTGGGAATAGTTTGTGCGGAGCTACCTAACCAGGTCTCTAACGTGAGAAGGCTTGGGTGTCTCCGGAGGGGACACACGGGCCATTCCCCGTATACCTGAACTGCTCCCCGCACCCAGCTGCATGACTGCAGCAAACGGAGAGCCAAGTTCTGCTACGAGCTGTATTTGACATACAGTAATTTTTAGGAGGGAGGTCTCAGTTTTGCAGGTATTCACATATTTGAGACATAACTGAAAATTCGACGAAGGCAGTCTGAATTGGTTCTACTTAGCTAAAGCTTTCCGTCAGGTCATCTCCATCCCCTGTGGGAACAAAACAGGGGAGGAATTAATAATTTTCTACAGGAATTATCCCAGAAATGGTACAAAGATGCATCCCAGCTGTATCTGTTCCTGTCAGGCAGGAAGCCTGCGCTCAGTGCCGGGAGCTTTCCCACAGACATTAAACAAGGAGAAGAATTGCTGCTTGAGAGCAGAGTCACACTGCTCTTAATTCAGCCTCAGAAAGACCCACACTGAATCGATGCTGCCTCTCTGCTAAGTGCAGGATGGGACCTGAATGAGAACAATTAAAAGGGAAAATGCATTTCTAGGTGTTACCAAGTCACCGGCAACACGAGTTGCTGGACACATCACTCCAGGTGG